>OZ024910.1:18526206-18781206 GCA_964017125.1 Flabesymbios commensalis
AAAAACGACTATATATTCGCGCTTAGCGGTTTAAGGCTTAAAAAATTCAAATTTTCTACTATTTTAATTGCAGTTTCCACTAGTAGGCCTAGGATTGGAAAGTATAGGAAGGAGTGGATTATCTGATATATCTGTTTTGTTAGAGCTTCGAAAAATTAAGCACTTTGTTATACTTCTGTATGATGGGTAGGTGGAATGGTTCTGTCTATAACTGTGTGTAATGGTTTATACCCGCCGTCAGTTTACTTGTATCGCATGTTTTTCGGCGATTACTCAATTCTCAACCGATTTTGATTGAATTTTGCAAGAACTGTTTTCTAGCCATGCAAAAAATAATATATAGGGCCTAGTTCAAAAGTTAGACCATTGACATGTAGTATTTTTTTAAACTGGTTAAATTAAAGTTTGTTTTTAGCCCCGAATTGCATTACATGCCAGATGGTCTAACTTTTTAGCCATACAAAATTTCCCGATGAAAAATCGGTTGGGAATTGACTGAGAAATCGGCGAAAAACATGCGATACAAGTTAATCTGACGGCGGTTATAGCACTCAGGATGAAACTTATTAAGCAGGACTCAAGAACTTGTGGGGGGAAAAACAACATCAGGTGTAACAAAAACAAATATAAGTTATCCTTTTTTCCAAGAACAATTGTGGACTAGAATGAACTTTCTGAGAAGACCAAGAACGCAATATCTATAGCCATCTTTAAGAGGTGTCTGGGTACAAGCTCCGCCCACTAAATCCACATGCGTGCACCCATCACGCGGCGTTGCTGACCTACCCAGGTCCCTGCCACGTACAAAGATACAGATACAGACAGAAACAAACTATCTGTGTGGCAACTGGTTATCCCAGCGGACACCTTAATTGATGTTAATTTGACGTTGATATAAATGGGCAAGATTTTAATAATGTCAATTTGATGTCAATGATACGTTAAGATTTTATCAAAATTTTGTAAAACATTATCTTAACTTTCTTTGCACTTTCCCTTAATTAATCTTAATGCCAATTGGATGAACATACTAAGCTAAGATGAACAATAAATGTGCTTATAATGTATACATAGGCAAAAGCTTGACGTTCAATTGACGTCAAATCAGGGACATCAAATTGATATCCATATCATCAGACATAAATTATTGTCGATTCGAGGTCGATGTGTTGATCATGTAGACTATATTTGAGATCCCTTCAAAATGATTATACATTAAGTATAAGTCATACATATTTATATATTGTATAGACAAATGCCCAGGTAGCCTTTGCCGGCGGTCCGACAATGAGCCGAGAGCGGGTTGAGGGTAGGCCGACGGCGGCCACTAAGCATCTACCAGTAACCACTGTCGAACTGAGTGCAGCCCGAGGGCAGAAACTGCTGTTGGGCCGACGTCGGGATGAGGGCGGGCCGACGGCGGCCACTATATGCATTTTATGCTATCAAAGTGAGGGCGGCCCGAAATCGGCAACCGCTGCTGGGCTGAGGGCAGGTTGAGGGCGTTATTGTAAATTATGAGCAGTGGTAGGCTGACTCCGTACATCCAATAGTTCTAACACTTAAAACATGGGATTACTTATAATCTGAAAATCAAGTGGTTAAGTCTATCTATAGACCACATACAAATTAGTATTGCAAAAATGAAGAAAACAATGTAGGGTCTTTTAATTTTGAATAATAGCGTGTTCATAGACCTGAATACAAAATACAAATGGACAATGCAAGGAGGAATTAGATCTCCAGCTAGGGCTGTGGGAGAAATATATCTTAAAACTGAACGAGAACAAGAATAATTGAATATACAATATATTTTATTATACGAATAGGCTACATTATTGGCGTCGTTGACGACCTCTATCTATGTCGCTGCCCCCTTTCAGCAACTTGGTCACAATTTCACGTACTCGGGAGTACGCCACCCTTAATTTCGTTTCTTTGTTTCTTCTTGTTGCTCCCGGATGGAACACATGTCTTTACATCGTCAGTGATTTAAAAAATAGATCCCTAGGTATTTGCTTAACATTAAAATTAAGTACAAATATCACTAATAATTTATCTTTTAAACCGAAAGATTTGAACAAATTTGTAATACTTTATTTCCAATGCAATCTGTAAATGGATATCAAGTGATGCCCGTGGCGGATCTAAGGGGCTTTTAATCCCCCCTTTGAAAAAATCTATAATTATATCTAGTGGTTTCCCATTAAGTAATAACACGTACTGCCTAAAATGCCTCAGATTGCAGGAAAAGGCATTTGAGATTCAAAAATGTCCTTAAGAACGCCCTCCCCTGACCACCCTACACTGGAATGTACCTTTGTCAAGTTTAACCCCCCCGTTCCGTCAGTGAAAAGATAGATGAGCCCCTGCATGGATACCTGGCAAAAAATAAAAGATACTAGCGTAAATCAGACCAGACGAAAAGCAAAAGATTGAATATGTAAGTGCATGGCTTAGGCATATTAAATAATACCTTAGTTGGTTAAAACTATCACGTTGGAGCCTGTTCAACAGATACAAAAGGCTTTTTTGAAATATGTTTGACACCCGCCCCCGCCTCGCCCGTCCGTAATGTGATTTAACGTTGTTTTGACTGCAGTCCATAACGCACCGGCCGCTTACCCCCCATCTATGCGTTATGATACTGTTGAACGTTCCCTCGATACAATTTGAGCAATACGAACAGCCAGGAAAAAATATTTTATGTTTTTGTAGAAATAGCAAGCTATATAACTTGTCTAAATTTAAATTATTGTTTAAGATAATAAATAGTTTTGATAAAGATTTGAAAAAATATAAGCTGCTGTATAATCCCACTCAGCGTACTGGCTTTAATATATGATTATTCAGACTAATATCTCTACAATAAAAAACAGGAATGGAAAATTTTAAAAGAAATAGCAATGACGTATGTGTAGGTCTATGAATTATGATTAAGAACATCTAGTTAGTGACATATATTATCCAGCTTCTGTGACACATCTCTCAGTATAAGTCTCCAGATAAATTTGTTTGCAATACATCCTAGCAAACATGACACATCTACCCAATATTTGACCTATGTTTGGCCACCGGCGTACACGGTGGACCAACGTTGGTCCAACATTGGGTTAATGTGTCGTGTTTGCTGGGATAGGACTATAATAATTATAGTCCTATGTAGGCCTGTTGCAAAAAAAAAAATATCAGAAGACTCATAAGTATACCGTATGTCAATATTATGACTAGTATAGTATACTAGTCATAATAGTGACATAAACTACATACTAGTCATAATAGTCATAATAGTGACATAAACTATATATGACTCGCCAGTTAGGCTAGATATAGAGACGAAATTCCTGACTTCTAATCATTGACAACCATGTCAAAAATAAGAAATACGGGAATTTTGTCTCTATATCTAGCCTATATCTAGCCTATATCTAAAAAACTTTTGCAGTTCTAGTCTATGGACATGTTTACATCATATGGTCATATTAGAAAGCTAAAATAAAATCACCGATTTTTTGATGATTTTAGACCTGGGTATGTCCCTTTAACAATTAAAAATGTGTTAGCTTATACGCGATTCAATACTCCATTGCCGCCGAGGAGTTTGGTCTCGGGGGCTTTAACATACCGCACTGTTCATGCTGTTTGCAGTGGGATTATGATGCTCTCATTTCCGGGGTTGCGGAGCCTGTGGCCCGCTTTCTTTTGATGTCTTTCTGCTCCTTTTGAAATTATTCTAGCATGGTGAATTTTTTTTCATCTCCAGCTATTAACATGATTAGTGTCGAGTATGTTAGAAAAATTAATATAGTTTAAAAACTATTTAATTTTAGTACAATAAATGACAGCTGTTGAGTAGATTTAGATAAGAAAACTGTATTGCTAACCAGCAAACTCAAAACATCTGTATAGCATTTATACAACGTCGACGTTGGTCCAACATTGTATGAATGCTATAGAAATGTTTTGTATTTGCTGGGCACTGCATTTAGGTCTAGTTTATAAGTTATATACGTTTTTGTAGGTTTTATAAGCTATAAGAACCAGTATGATATTTCTGTACATAAGACCCAGAGGGTTAATATTCACAGGATTAATTAGCGATGGTTGTTGGACCAAATTGTATCAGCAGGTGCAACGTTGCGCTTTGACCTTCGCAATATCGGTAACAACTGTTACATCATAGGTTTGCAGACCGAAATAAGCCATTGCTACCGGTGATACTAGAATACATTTTTTTCAAAATTTAGGTTAGACAGTTGACATGACGATGAATTTATAATATTTAATTTTTTTTTATGTGAATGAAAATCTACATATTATACACAAGATATTTTTTTATTGAAAACCTCAACTAAATCATCAAACTCTCCGGTGACATTTTTCTTGAGCGTGGCTACTTTGAATAAAATATAGTCGTTTACTAAATAGATTGATTAGGGATGTTATACTTATTTTATTTATTTAATCATTTATTTATTTATTTAAGTTTCTTTTATAGCGCCCACTCCCACTATGTGGATCAGAGTGCTGTACAACTTATGTATCTTTAGCAACTTCTTAAACTGCGGTAGGGAACCGGATGCACAAAATTCCTTCGATAATCTATTCCATAGGTGGGGTGCTCTAAAATCATAGGCACCTTAACCGACTCTCCTTTGGGCTATGGGTTGGTGTAATGTTAATGTGTTGGATCCCCACAGGCAATTATTCAAACCTCGGGGTGCTAGCAGTTCTGCTATGTACACTGGAGCCAAGCCATGAAGAACTTTGTAAGTGATCACCAGAACCTTATACACAATACGTTTGTCTATTGGCAACCATTGGAGTTCTTTTAGCACCGGTGTGATATGCTCTCGCATCGAAGTCCGAGTCACCAGTCTATCAGCGTCCCCGTCAGCTCAATAGGTAGAGGCGTCATCCCGTTCTTCGAATGCTAGACCAGGCCAGGTTTGAACCCCACAGGTGTCAGTATTTCTTTTTTAGATAGGTTCAAAATGATTGTTAAAAATACCTTTTTACCCTTTTATATTTTTATATATTTTTCCAATGGTTTATCTGGGTTTTTTTCAGAGTTTTCGTGATATCAATGTGTGAATGGCAAATTGACGTCAAGATTTTGATGTCAATTTGTCTTTCATTTTGACATGCTTTTTACGTCAATTATTGACATCAATTTGACGTCATATCAACATCAAATGTCCACTGGGATGGTATGTGCCGAAATCTGTCTCAGACAACTGGAAATGCGATCGGCGAGATGACAGGAATAAGTCTATCCGTTCAACAGAATGCTTGGACTAGAGACTGGAATTGCAGAAGTTTATTTGATCTAAATCTTTATTACCTTACTCACTGTTCAATATTCAATACATACTGTTGTCAGGCAAACGATGAACCTCGTAACATGAAAGTTGGTAGGTCTGATAACAAGATTGGTGAGTCCAAGCAGAAACTCATACACTCATTAAAACGTTCCAACCTAACGAAACCATAATCTTAGCAGAAATATGTTGCCTCACGGCTTCATTGAAACTCAAAAACATCGTGGATTGAGTTGGCCTAATGGCCCTCGTGTAGCCTAATACATTTTGTATAATTATCGACAGGTAGCGTGCATCCTGGTCAAAAGAATATTGTCAACTGAGCTTTCCTGCTGAATCGGTTACAGATTCAGCTGCCTCGCATAGAGGCTTAACCAATCAAAACGCCAGAAATGGTCCATGTGACAGCGAGGTGCCTAGATAGAATTTAGACAGATTAATTGGATATAATAATCCAGGTGGCAAGTACTGAATTATTACTGAAATAAAATGTGAGTGACTTGCAAGGGTTATAATCCCAATAACCGTATAAACGACACACCCTCTTTCCGTCAAGACTACGTCCCGGAGTCGTACCGGAACGCAATCCGCAAGGAAGAAGTGAAGTAGTAATCCACTACTGAGTAAAGCAATTTCCTTATATAGTAACTGTTATTGCAGGACGATTATAAGTGAATAATTGATAGTATTTATGCAATAAGTTAAAACGTATTCAGATATGAGGTAATATGGTAATTAATTCAAGTTATCACACCAAATGCAAAAGCCGTTTAAGCTATTGCATCAGGCGAAGTAACATTATAAATTCATTTAATTGTAAATGTTAGATAAATTATTGATTGGCAGTAATTAGAATATGATTCCATTATAGATTCAATAATATTACTATAATTGTTGATCCGATAGTAATCTTGACGTCGTGGAGAACTGCAAGCTTGACAGTCTGTATTAACATTATAATTGAGTCCAGGTTATGTGAATATGTATGCAGATCAACATAAGTGCAACCAGGGGCGTGCGCAGCTTTCCATCAAAGGGGCGAAAAAGTACATTTTTTAAAAAATATGGGGGCTTCAGAAATCCTTGGAAAATTTTAAAAATCTGCAGCTAAAGGGGGGGGGTCAGGACCCCTCTGACCCCACCCCTGTGCACGCCCCTGGCAACTGTAGGGTTGTATTATCCCATGTAAAATCACACAAGACAAGTATGACCCAGCTGTCATATACATGTATCTTGTATAGATTTTAATTATATCTTATGTATAGAAGTGTATATGAACATAATGAACAGCAGATCATCTGTTGGTTAATAGGGATTAGCAGACCATATCTGCAAGTGGGCACAGTCCTCAGATCACTGTAATAACGGGTGTGATCTTCAGGGGATTAGCCATCCATGTGCACCAGCCTGTGTCAGATATGGGTCGCCAAATGTTGGTTACCCCTGGAACTGGTTGTCACTGATAACCAGAATTGTTGCTTAAGCAACAATACTGGGCTTTATATGAGAGAGACACTTGCAGGTATCAGGCGGTTAGCAGCAGGGAATGATTTATGATGATGAACGATATTGTACATAGTACCAGATGAATGAAGGAGTAAATTGGATATAATAAATATGAAATAATAAGCCAAGCTGGCAGAAGAAAGTTGGTGTTATATCTTATTATATTCATCCCACAGACGCCCCCTTTAAAGCTGGTTAAACAAGTATTTCCACAAATCAGAGTGATCATATGTGCACCAATCAAGGGAATAAACATAGATCAGGGAATAAATCTGGACAAATTTTATGAAAATTCAATATCGATCAACCCAGCTGCCAAGGAATAGAAATAACACGACTGAGCGTGGCAAGCACTACCTGGTTGCTGGTAAGTAAGTAATAAGTACTAGTAATCAGGTAATAAAGCTGTCAAAGTTCTACAAAATTTGGGTAATCGAATCATTTACAAGTTAAGTATAAGTATAAAGACTTCTATAGCGCCAGTATTGCTCAACAATATTGAGACTCAATGGCGCTGCGGACTAAAATCAGTATTCAGTGGGGAGGTCCATATATATAGTTGGAAAAGGATTTCGTCACGGTTGGTGGATGCTCAGATTAATGTGGTAGGCCCTAGGTCTAATGTAAAAAGGTGTTTTTATTTTTTCTCGAAAGATAGTGCCTGATTTTACTTCACATATTTCAAAGGGCAATTTATTCCACAAGAGCGGTGCGGCAACCATGAACGATGAATGGCCAAAATTACTTTATGACCGCTGTCCAGGATGTAATAACTTCGTACTTTCGGATCTCGGTGTTTCCTGGCGTTTCTCGAAATGCAATAAATCACTGAGTACCCATGAATGGTGCTTTATATATCAGAAGGTTCAGTTCAAATTTGATACGCGATTTAATTGGCAACCAATGCAGAGATTTGAGCAGGGGCCTAGACTCCGAAAGCCTACTTGACTTGGTCACTACTTGGGCGAGGCAATTCTGTACACGCTGCAAACTTGTTTTACATTTTTCGGAAAAACCGAACAGCAACGAATTACAGTAGTCAAGGCGACTGCTCACTAGAGCATTGGCTAGAGAAATTGCACTAGCTTTATTCAGATGAATTCGAATGCGTCTAAGATCGCGAATATGGTAGAAAGCTGATCTACAAATATTCGAGACATGTTTGTTGAATGAAAAAGCTGGATCAATATCAATAGGCCTACATTTAAATACCGTTCCCCCTCCCCCCCCAGACCAATCTTAACATGGAACAGTTTACCCAGGGGCGGATCTAGCTTTTCTCTGACGAGGGTGGGTTTAAAAACTTGACAAAAGGATATTTCACTGCAGTCCTAGAAGCCCGCCCCGGGAAAATTTCTGATTTTTTAAGGCTTTCTCCTGCAATCTAAGACATATTGGGCACTGTTTGTCCCACAGTGTGTAACAAGCTCATACGAATATAATAAGATTATAATTTTTTTGAGGGGGAGGGGGGGGTTAAACCCCACAAACCACCCCTATTGGACCCGCCCTTGTTACCCCCACAAAACCCACATATCTACAGTTGATGCTCTTAAGGCCAGCATTAATAGTCACACTTTCCCAAAATAAAATAACAACCACCAGGCCATTTTTATCCCTGCCCCAGAAACACATGATCGCACCTTCATGATTACGTTATCTGTTATATTCATTTAATGATTTATCACACACATTGGACAATCACTAATGTTAGCCTATTCAACTATTGACTCAACATTTAAATCAAGATGGCCTATTTGCACAGTTTCAGCAGCACATTTATAATGGCCATGATAGCATTTCTTGTACCATGTATTTTTCACTTATTTTGAAGAAAAAAAAAGAAAAAAACAAAAAAATAATAATAATTATTACCCACGCGCATGCCAGGCCCCCGTCTTCAATATTGAAGTTTGGCTAGTATTGGAAGAAGAAGAAGGTCTAGATACTTGTATCAGAGATATTAGATTAACTCTGCTTGTATCACGTTTTCTCAAAGTATGAGTCGGGTGTGAAACCATAGAAATATGTCTATGTGTGAAGCGCCTCACTGAATCTGATCATGCTGATTGCTATTGACTATGCTGCGAAGCGTAGCCTATGTCACATATCCAATGAGCGATAAAACAAACTTTAAACAATTGTATAAAAAATGTAATAAAAATGCCACACTGTTATAGATGAATTATATAGTGTACATATATCCAAATTTAAAAATAATGTGAACTGTTTATTTCACGCGTTTTTGCTTCATTCGACCAGGGATAATGATCATGATAGGCCCACAAAATATTCCAGGTTCTTAATGAAAGCCATAAGGCATATGATATACCACTCACATACAGCATAGCGGAAGTTGACATTTTCCCGTTCTATGTTTTCAGCCAAGAAAAACAACACATTTTCTTTGCATTTTCATGATTTTGATGTAAAGTTTTTGTAATACAATGATGTAGTCTAGTCTAGATCTAGATCTACTCTGGTCTAGGAAAAGAGTTTCCGTCATTCAGTTGTCACATTTTATCGCCCATACTCATGATACTGAATGATGGAAACCTTTATTATCGCCCAACCTCAGCCAGGCCCCAAGACCCAGTCTCAGAAAGGCGGCTATAGACTATAGAATTAAAATGCATTAAAATGCTGCCTGGTACGGCCTCTACTTTAGGCTCGTCTCTAGATAACAGTCTGTTTCACCAGATCCTTACCTGAGGCTGAGTCTGAGAGTAGCCTTTTTCTAATTTGCTCGGTCGCTCTTTGAAATTCTTTAAGTTTAACAAAATTTTTCTTGCATCATTTTTTCTAGGCAGTGGCTAATCATACGTGATTCTTTATAATGTAACTGTATTGGCAGCTTCGTTTACGAAATGACCGGCTCCCATTGACTCCCATTATAACTTTGCCCAACTGGCAGTGGCTAATCGTACATGATTCTTTATAAGAAAAACCCTTAACGTTACTGTGTACAGTGAGCCAGCAACTCGATCCATTGTCGCTGCTCACTATACTTGCATACAGCCAGGGGTCGAAATTAAAGCTCGCCCGTGGCGAGTGGAAATGAGTAAGGGCTGGTAAGTATCAGGGGTCCACCAGCCCTCCTGGCGAGTGCCGATTTTAGTTACTTCCCATAACTTCATTGCCATTTTTTTATTATAGGCCTTATAGTCGTTATCGGTCACTTCAGCTAGGCATATCACATGTTTGTTGGTAACATATAGATAAAAAAAGCAAAGGAATTAATCATATAGTTAACTTTATCTAGGCCTAGACATAGTTATCTTTTATCTAGTCAACTTTACCAGGCGCGAGCGATGACTATGTTTGTTTCTTTGTGATAACTAGCCCTGGAAGCAAGCTGCCTGGCCAGTCGAGCTAGCCTTCCAAATGCAATGCTACCATTAAGCAGATTAGGCCCCGCCGATTCGAGTGGCTGTTACTTGAAAAAAAAGCTTAAAAATTAGCAAGATTTTCCTTAACAACGTTTGATAAAAAAGTCTTCTATTTAGAGTATTAATAGACGATTGTTATAACAAAATAACGGAAAATCGTCAAAGACACAAACAGCCATTTCAATGGACGAAATATTGATTGTCCTGTGTTTCCTAGAAGACCTGCCAATACACAGATATGTGTGGCGCTTGTGCTCCTGCACGCATGCGCACTTTCCGTTGTTCACTTCCTTCTCCTAGCGGTGTATGTATTCCCAGCAAACACAAGATGTTGACCCAATGATGATTTGATTCTGGGCCAGAATCACCGTCATTAAACCGGTATTGGTTCGACGTCTCGTATTTACTGGGTTGTATCGTCCTGTCGTGCAAATTTTGACATTAAAATTAAAATCCAATTGGAGTATCAGGTTGGGGGAATGATGTCTGTGTAAAACCAGTCATTTAGTGAGTGTGTATGAATGTTGTTTTGACAGTTCTGGAGAGCAAACCTTCGCCTGTATTAAATGGCAGCCAACAGTGGGAATTAGTCCCAGTTGTTTGGTAATTAATGTCATATCTATACATAAA
This sequence comes from Flabesymbios commensalis, assembly GCA_964017125.1. Lineage (NCBI taxonomy): Eukaryota > Metazoa > Annelida > Polychaeta > Terebellida > Flabelligeridae > Flabesymbios > Flabesymbios commensalis. The sequence goes on from OZ024910.1 coordinate 18,537,053, forward strand.
TTGACTAAGATCTACAAAGCTCTAGACAATGCAGTGTGCTAGTGTTTTTAATTGATGAAATATAGCAAAATAATAGAAGAGGCTGATTAAGGCATCTTACTGAAAACCCCAAAAAGAAGTGAATTTATCTATGAATTTTAGTACCAGTAGTACAAATGCGTTTTAAAAACTTGTTGATTTTTTGGGTCGTAAATTGATCGGTTATCATGCCATTCGCCCGGGGCCGTGTTCTGAGATGGAAGTGATTTTGGCACCAAATAAAATAAATTTGCTACCTACCATGCCGTTGGTTAAAGTGACAAAAAATAAAATCATTACCTACCCAGTGGTTAAAATTACAACAAATCAGAAACAAACAGTTACATTAATTTTTTTGCCTAAGCTTGAGCGGCATGGTTGCTACCGGTCAGATGATTATTGCATCGGTAAAAACATGGGAGCAAAAATAAGGGCTGGTAAAAAGTTGTAAGGGCTGGTAACTTATTCAAGTTACAAGCCCTGCGGGCTGGTGCTTAATCACGGTTAGTTTCTACCCCTGATACCGCAGAAACCCAGGATATACTCAGACAATGGGTGGGTTCAAGGGCAAGGCTATGCAGCTCGGGCGAAATAGCCTTGTATTCAGGGCTACATTTTTCCATCTTCCCTCAACATCCCTGAAAATTTGGTGGATTTTTTTGTGTATTTGCGAAGTTAGACCATTTTATTTGACATGTAATAAATTTTTAAAATTGCAGCTCTCTATAACACCATTACCGCAGCCATTGACATTATATATAGGATTCTAGACAACAGAGCAGGTAAACTGTGATTTTTGTCTGCCCTGGTGACTTTTAACTGGACCTGGAAGTGGTACAGCGAATACGCGGTTGGCGTAGCGGAACGCCACGCTAGGGGGGTTTGGGGGCATGCCCCCCAGAAATTTTTTATAGGTACACTCAATAAATTTTAAAATTGTCCTATAAAATTAGGCTGAGCTTTTTTTCATAACTGCAGACATGCTAAAAGAAATATTTGACCACATTCCAAAATTTTCACTGAGCAAGAAAAATGCTTCGCTAGATCAAAATCTGAGCTAAATTATAAAAACGTCCAAGAGATGGCACCCCAATGTTGCAAATTGTTAACGGGATAGAGAATCCAAAACATCACCCAGACACTTGAACTTTTTGAAGCAGCTGAAGAAAACTCCTGAAATGATGTTGCTGATGTTGATGTTGCTACCGCAATACAGTAACAGTAGCAATTATACCACATATGCACATAAGAATCAGAAATTTAGGCATAGCCTCCGGCCCCCACGAGGGGGTTTTGGAAGAAAAACATTTTTAATGGATTTTTTACTCTCTGTGCGCCCCTTGAGCAGGGTTTGACACAAACTTTTATGAGAAGTGGTCCACAGGACCACCAGCTCAGAGGATCTGGTGGTTCTACAATTTTTTCAGTGGTTCTGACAACAACAACACTTGTAAATCTTGAAACCATTTTGTTCACGCGCATGATGTGTTTCCACATCATTAATTTTGTAAAAACACAACATGGATGATGATCGATCTCAACCTCAAGAATGCATGCCACTCATAATTACGAACACGTGTTTTGTTACATAAAAAGGGTGAGAGCCAGTGGCAACAATTTTTAAAATTTCGAGGGCTGGATATTTTAGTGGTCCACCAGACCACTGGATATGATGTTCTGGTGGTCCGACATAAATGCTAGTGGTTTTGGACAACTTTCAGTGTCAAACGCAGTTCTGTCCAAACGGTCTTAATGATGTCCTCAAGAACTTCCTCATAGGGCAGTGGACAGAGTCTATTTTCATTTTTTTGCATTTTCTTACAAAAATTAAAAAAATGGCACATATGTGTGAAAAAATTATCACAGCATGCCTGTTCCACTTACCTCTTCAAGCATTTGTTGCAGCTATCATGAAATTAAAGGCATAATTTTTCGTAATTGCGAGAAATCTAATGATGGGAACCCTCAGAACAGGTGTTAAAAGTGCCATTAAATACAAATAATTCTTTTAATTCTACAATGATGGCTTCATTTCTACCATTAATAGTGAGCAAAAAGAACTAACAAACAGAAAAATATGCCTTTCATCATGTTTATTGCAGTGTCTCACAAATTCACATAAATGCTGAAAAACAAAATGAACACCAAAATAACTTCTTCGGACGTACCTAATTTTGAGATTTACATTGATTCTCCTGCAATCTATTCTCCTGCAGACTATTCAAAATGTTTCAACAAAAATTTTGTAGATCATTTTTTTATCTTCTCCCAATTCCCAACATCCCTGCAAATTGGGTAGAATTTTGTTGTGTATTTTGTAAGTTAAACCATTCCACCATTTGGCATGTAAATTTTGAATAGCGACTAAAAAAAATGAAGAAAGGCTACTCTCAGGATTTTCCATCCACTAGTGTGCCGGTGTGTGAGTCGCACTGCCAGTGGCTGATCGTAGTGGTTTGTTACTTTACAATAAAACAATGTAAATCTATGCAGACTATGGGCAGCCTCGTTTACGGGATGACATGCTCCCTTTGACATTGACTGGCATTATAACTGCTGTACAAATAGCCTCTCTGTTGTATACATCAAGCTATTACGCTAAGTGAAAACAAATAACTTACTTAGCCTAATGCTTATGCTCGGCCTTAGGCTAGCCTGGCTTGAAGTTAACTTAGGCTAGATGAAACCGAACACTTTTTTACTAAAGAAAAGCAATGAGCATTATACATTCCCATGATTTTAGCAGCAGTTTTGTGATGTGATATAATTTTAAATGTACAATTTTTCACATTCTTTGTTTACAGAATGTAACCAACTAAAGTGAAGATGAAAGGTCTAAATACTTTGAATAGTATTGCTTGCTGACATCATTTTGCTCTGATACATGTGGCAGGATGCAAGAAACAGGAAATGTGAGACAGAGTAATATAGCTAAGGAAAAGCAAGATGCTCAGGTTGGCAAGCCTTGTGGGTATTTTTGGAGTTATTGTAGATGGAAGTCAGCAGCTGTGATCCTTATTGTTACATTTCTAGCCATGATAGTTTACTCATGTACTCACACAAAGTCAGAGATTTTGTTGATGGAAAATAATGTCCAAGAAGAAGATGTATCGGCTGAAAAGATCCGCTATAAGCATACTAACCGGAGATTACCTCAGGCAATTATCATTGGTGCAAGAAAGGGAGGAACCCGAGCTCTGCTTGTTTTTCTCAATCTTCATCCTCAAATCATGACCGCTAAAAAAGAAGTTCACTTTTTTGATGATGATGAAGCTTATCCATTAGGCCCAGAATGGTACCGGAAAAAAATGCCATATACATTTCCTGGTCAACTTACAATAGAAAAGACACCTGCCTACTTTGTGACAGACACTGTTCCAATGCGAATATTCCAAATGAACAGCACAATTAAGTTATTGTTAGTTGTGCGTGATCCAGTAGAGCGTGCTATTTCAGATTACCTGCAGCTTTTCTACAAAGCTGGTGGTGAGCATGGTCACATCGGAACTTTTGAAGATATGGTACTTAAAGACAATGGTGGGATTGATGTGTCATACGGCCCTGTAAAAAGGTCCATTTATTACAGATACTTATCTCGCTGGTTGGAGGTTTTTCCACTCAAACAGATCTTTATTATCAATGGAAAAGACTTGGTTGAGAACCCTTATCACCAAATGACACAGATAGAAACATTCCTTGGTCTTGAAAAAAGAATCACGCCAAATATGTTCTATTACAATGAATCCAAGGGATTTTATTGTATTCACACAGATGAAATTGAGAAATGTTTAAGAGACAGCAAAGGCAGAGAGCACCCGTATGTCAGCCCTGTAGTCATTCACAAATTACGAAAATTCTATGCGCCATTTAACCAAAAATTATATGATCTAACAGGTCATAATTACGGTTGGTTAGAAACATGAAAGTTTATGCAATGTTTTTAATTCACTTATTTTCCAGGGTATGTTAACCCTTAACATGCTTATAGCGCTAGATTATAGTTTTAAATTTTAGTCTACTTGAAGTTGTGTCTAGCTACTGCGACCCAAAAGTTCAAGTGGATAAAAATGACTTATGTATGCACAATTTGAATGCAAAGATATGCCAATCTTGTAAGTTTAACCCTGGTCTTGCTGAATTGTTTCAAAGTATTTTTCACCATTTGGAGCTGGAATTGCTAACGCAATTTCCAGCTCCAAATGGTCGAAAAATATTTATAATTATGAAAAATAGACATGTCTAATATTGACTTTAGTGGATTAACTAAGCATCTATCAAAAACGGTTTTATTAAATTTAGTGATATTTCTATTGCTCTAAGACATGCTTGAAACCGTATATATACGAGCCTAGCAGGACAAGGGTAAATGGTGATTTTTGTTTCTTTTTTCGTGTTAAAAGGACAAATATAGAAGCTAAAAATGACTATAGATCTGATTAGCACTTAGAGGGTTAACCCTTTCACCTGTTCACTGCCACTAAGGATTATACATTTACGTCATTAGTGGGTCAATCCAAATCGCTGTTTGTAATTTCAGCCACTTGTGTAAGTCTTGTCTTAAATATTTTGAGTACCGGTATATCCTAATTTTGAGTATATTTTCATTTTAAAGAAAACACTTAATAAAGGCTGAGGAATATATCTCCTTGGATCTTTTCTTGTTAATCTGGTGAGATGATTGAGAGAGAGAGAAGTATCTTTATTTCACTAAATCACATGATTGGGAGACTCGCTTTGATGATGTGTATAAGAAAAATTATTATTGGGTGAGTGTAAGTGGGTGTTTAAAGCCAATACCGGTACATTTCAAACACTTTCAGTTTTCAAATACATGTATTGAAACCTTGAAAACTTTTGTGAAGAGCCCTAAGGGTATAAATTAATAGCTTGTTGAGACCTTCCGGAATCTCTATACTGTAGTATTCCAGTTGGTTGTTAACCCCTGGAATACTGATGTCGACTATATTAGACATTTTGTATTTTTATTAGCACCTATATGACCCCTGATAACCAGTCGTTAAAAGTAAAATATGCCTTCACTCTTGAAACACTGACATATCTTGGTACTTGGATTTCACAAATCACATAAATTTTCGGTCACTTGAAGTTGTGTATTGCTATCGCGATACACAACTTCAAGTGACTGTAAGTTTAAATTGAATAGCTCAGTGCTCTAGGGGTCTAAGTATCATATGAAGTGTTGTGTTTTAGCAACCTGATAATTAATGCACAAAAAATGTTTTTATTACTTTCAAGAAAAACATGACAAACTACCTATTTGTCTCTTATCACTTTATAGTTTATATGGAGCAATATGGGTATCATAAATTAAGTAGGCCTTTGTTAAACATGTTAAATGCATATATATATATGTTAAAAGTCTTCTATGTAAATGAAGTCATACATTTATTTTATTTATGTTATTGTATACTATATCCATCTCCTGTGCTATTTGTTCTACTTTGTAAATTAGTTGAGATAAGCCTTGTGAAAAGAAACATGACCAGCTAATACATGTACTGAAATATACATTCAATAAAACTGCATATTCTATTAGGGCATGGGGGGGGAGGGGGGGGGGGGGTTGATAACAGGCACCCATGCTAGATCAATCACTGATGACAATTTTGAAGGTCATTTCAAAGGTATGAAAGCTCAAAAAGGGTATTTGTCATTATATGCTATTGATCATGATTTGCTTTCATTATTATAGATTACAATTTACATTATTCATTAGTTTATTTCATAAACATTGGCTACTATATTTATTATGTCTTCCCTTTGTACACAGAGGGGAGGACATGTTGCTTTACCTCTGTCCGCTCAGCACTCTCTGTGGTGTTCTGTGAGTCTGTGTGTCCCATTCATTTCTGACCTGCGTGTAACAGTGTTGCCAAAAGGTTGTATGTGCTCACTAACCTACATATAGCAGGTTAATATATACACCAGGTGAAAATATTTATACGTTCGCGTATGAAGATCTTCACCCAGTAAAGATGTCAATGCGATAGTATTTATTCACATGGTATCGAACCTGTCTACTAGTACTGTCCACCATGTGTCCACAGGAGCCATTTAATAACATTAATTACAAAAGCCATTGACACTACATCTATTAGCTATCAACCTCTATGATTATGCTGCTGGAGGGGAGACATCTCCAGTTTTTTGTTTAAAAAAACTAGACCCTTTTAGTTATTACAGTGTTTCATCTAGGATTTAAAAGGGGCATGGCGCCACCTATCATTTGGGGGCACCTTATCATGAACACCCGTTACCCAGTTGACCCGGGTGGGCATTTCTAACCCAGACCCTCCCCAATTAAGGGTACAAACAGAATCAGTTAAGTGTGTAAACATCGACAGTTATTACCAACTATGTATGCACAGGCCGTTATCAGGTATTGCGTCAAAGGTGTGAACGCGCGACATCAGTGATTGGGGTGTATTTGACTGTCACATTGGCCTGGGTGGGTTGATTATTACGTAACAATAGTTCAAAGCGGCAGATCACTTTCCGAATATAAGAAAGGCAACATGGCGCACACAAAGTGCAACATGGCGCTCATGAAGGGCAACATGGCGCTCATGAAGGGCAACATGGCGCTCTTAAAAGGCAACATGGCGCTGCGCCATGTTAGAAATAGCTAGATGAAACACTGTATTATTTAAAGGGACTGGCCCAGGCTAAAATCATAAAAAAATCGGTGATTTTATTTTGGTTTCTTATTATGACCATATGATGTAAACATGTCCATAGACTAAAACTGCAAAAGTTTTAAAATTTTTGTGCTGCGCATTCACCAGTTAGGCTAGATATAGAGACGAAATTCCTGATTTCTAATTATTGACAACCATGTCAAAAATTAGAAATACGGGATTTCGTCTCTATATATCTAGTCTAACTGGTGAATGCGCAGCAGAAAAATTGAAAAACCTTTGCAGTTTAAATAGCATTTTGCTGTCACTGCCGCTGGAATATTAATATCCCACTGAAGAAGGGGAAATAGTCCAGGGGAGATACAGGGCTGAACTTTTCAAGGTTTGATAAAAATGATTTGCATCACCAGTATATTCTATATCAAGCCTAGATATAGAATAGTCTAGTTGGTCAGACATAGTTGTTTATAGCTTTAAGCATAGTATGGATGTCAGTTCTCTGGATATTGCTGAAATTCCAGATTTTTTAACTTCCAGATTCATGATATTGCCCAAAAAATTATTTTTTTCAACGTCCAAAGAGTAAATCCTGATTTTTCCCCATGACCCACAGGCCACTGGTATCTCTGACAAAGAGACATAACATATGATATACGTACATTGCAATATATCTTGTAAAGTCCTATTGTGACATATCAACCCTCACACCGCTAATCACCGCTAGTCTTTTTTAAATTTGTTTTATTTGCCGATTAAATCACTGATATTGGGAATGAAATGACTGTTCAAACATCAATATTTGTGAATGTTTGGTCTCAAATTAAACAGATTTGGGTATTTTTCAACCACTTGAGGTTGTGGATCGTGGTAGCGAGACACAACCTCAATAATTTACACATTTAGACAAGCTTTAGGGTATTTACAACATGAATCAGATATAACACATTGTAACCATGATGGATCCCAAAATTTTACTCTAATGTCTTTACACCGTGCTCAATGCTTTTTTGTAAACACTTCAGATACCAGTTTTCGGACTGAAAACTAATTATTTCACCCTTTAGGCTCCCTCATCATATTTACCTTTGTGCTGCTAAATTGTTTCTACTGTATTTTTCATTCATTTGAAGCTGGAATTGCTAACGCAATTCCCAGCTTCAAATGAATTATTTCTATTTTTTTACATATATATATTCTAATTTGAATTATTTGACTGACTGAGAATCTACTACAAACTATATTATCAATTGCAGTGACATATTATTGGTTTAAAATCTGTTTGAAACTACATATATATGGTCCTAGCAGCACAAGGGTTAATGCAACACCTGGCATATTTTGAATAATTGTTTATACAAACAATCTGAGCTTTATTTGATATACTTGAGTATATCATTGGAAATCAAGTCATTTCTATCCACTTTGAGATGGCAATTTGGCAGCACTTCTCACCTCGAGGTGGATAAAATGAGAAAACAATTTATGTGCGTTTAGAGGAATAATTAGCCACCGTCCCAATTTTTTACAACGTAGAGTTGTAGCTCGTTGTCAAAGTCAGAGTTGAAATTAATTTATTTACCATATTATTGTTTGTCAATGTTGACTGTTACATCATTATCGTATTCATTATTTCTAGCTGTGAGGGTGCATCTACCTTTCCGTCCTGAATAATCTTGTTTTTGTGTTGTATGTGTATGATTTATATACAGGTACATATATGCTGAAGTATAACTTTATTTATCTCCTTATACTGGGTATGCATTAGGATGGGGATGGAATGAGCTACACCCTGTGGCTGTCACTACCCAGCAGGCACGGTGTGTTGAACCAATGTTGGTTTATTGTTGGGCCAGCGTCGCAGATGCTGGGACAAAATTAGGCCAACAGTGGTTTTAACGTCCCGTGCCTGCTGGAGATGGCACCTTATTTTCTTTTTATTGACCTGGGAATATCTTGGTCACACCAAGAGTAAATTTGGCCAACACAAATAAACAGATGAGGTCATAAAATCAACTAGATCTCACCTCCACAATGAATAACAGAGATAAGTGGAGGCCATTTTACTCCAGGTCATCTTCATCCACTACAAGTCGAGAATTGCGACAGCAATTCGCGGCTTGTAGTGGATGAAGATGACCCATAAGCCAATAATAAATTTAAAATTTAGGCCATTTTACTCCACGCCTATCAATAAGCCAATCATAAATTTAAAACACATTAGTACATAGCACAGGACTGTGAGATCATGACAAAAACATTGTCTTTTTTATTCTGTGGAACGCAGTGACGACACCACAAACCATTTTGAATGACTACTTAGTGAAAAAATGTTATAAGTCCCCCTTCCCCATACTTCATTGTATTAGATTGCTAGGTGAAAACATTGTAGGTCAAGGCCATTGAGTTTCACAGAATTGGAATAATTTAAATGCAGTGTAATTTGTTGTAAATTATAATTATTCATGACTTGAGCTCTAACACCATATATGTACATCAAATTTTCAACAGAATGCAGCCATTTTATAAAGTGAGAGATTTGGATTGTAATCATGAGTTAGTGAAAAAGTGACGGTGTTAAAACATAAGACTGAGTATATTAAGTAATATTAGCACATTATTTGAATTGCAATTTTGCTGTTACATGCACATGGTATTTTGCTTTATTAATAAAGTTTGGTATGTACCAGTACTTTCTAGTCAATTTTTCTTACTATTGTAATATACCATTATATATAATATATCTTCCGATTAGATAGTGAATGAGCACTGCTGTATTAAATATGTGATGTTTTTTGTTTCTTGTGAATATATTGTTTTTGACTGTTGAACAAATAAACTATTAGTAAAACCTCTGCATGATACTCAATAAGAATGTAGGCATAAAGTCCAGAATGGGGGTTTAGCCATATATGTCACTTGCAATGGCTACCATAATTTCCTGACTTAATGCCACCTAATGAAAATACATCTTTTCCATTAGTTAAACTAATGTAAAATATGATACTGTTGCTGTACTATATATGCTACTAGAAGGTGATAAAAATAAATTTATCAATATATATTAGACACTAAAATAAATAGAGTGGAAATTGGGGTGTGATACCATAACTTGTTACCAGAATCAGATGCTTATTTATCCTTACTTAGGCAAGCAATTCTGGTGGCATAATTGGAAAAAGTGTGCTTCTTAGTTATAACATTGCATACATATTCGACCGACTAAAACATAACATAACTGAATATATTATTAAGTACTGGAACTATAAAATTGTCAATAGGTACAGCTATGTTATGTTTTCAGCTGGTCAAATATGTATGCATTGTCTTGAATCAAACCTGAATTACCTTTTTAAACCAAACATTAATTGTTATTTTATCAAATACACACCCCAATTTCAAGTCTATTTTATTTTTTTTAAATGGTATTATATATTTTAGATTTTGTATCACCGCACTCCATGGCGCTGTGTCCATCATTGATTATATGAATTCTTACATAGTGTTTGTAAGCGCAAACAATTTTTGCAATAGTAAAGTATTGGTACTTTACCAATTACTCTTGATGGAGTGCGCTTCCAGGCTAGTTAGAAACTCGCCTGAATGCTAGCAGTCCTACCTCGTTCCTGCCACACTTATATCTATATAATTATATAATGTTAATATGTTGTACTACCTCTTGACATAGGTGCATAACGAATATAGTATATGGTTCATGTTTGCTATATATATTTTATTATATGATGGAGTCCTGTATTAAGTGAGTTACGTCTTTATTATTATTCATATTCCATGGCACACTATGAACAGGGTTTTTATCGTATAGTGATGACCGGTGATAACAGCTGTGGATCAGCGGTCATGCACTATGATTATATTCCTAATTGGACAGTAAATACTATTATGAAATATACTACATTAATAAAAATCAAATACTTATTTTGTCATTGTTTTTCATACATTTCACATCATTAGCAGAGTCCACGTGGAATCCCCGCAAAGAATAACTCTACTTTGAAGATGAGTGTAGTTGAGAGAACGGCTTCAACCAAGTGGGAATCATTTATTCAAATCCAAAAATATTACCGTACCCAGTTTTCTCGGCCATGAGCTGTGCCAGAAACCGCACCGCAAAGTATGTTGGCGATCGCTCCGGGCCAAAGTTAGCATTGGCTTGTTCTTCATGCAGCCCCATTTAAGTAGGCCTACTATAATTTAAACTAGTTCTTATAACTTGTTGCCAGAATAAGATGCTTATTTATCAAAGTCAAAACAGTCATAAAGGGTGGACACGGATCTGTGCACAATTCTACAGAATTCTCTCATCCACGCTAATAAACTTGCCTTTTTGCACCATTTCCCAATGTTGTATCCCGGGGGGGGGGGGGGGGTACTCGGCTTAGAAATGGGTAGGGGTGTGCCTCCGCGTGGTCAAAAAATGACCCTGTCGCAATTGCGGCTTATGGATAAAAAGACACCCTGTCCCAATTTTGAATAGGCATCACATAGGCCTACATGTAGGTGTAATATAGGGGCAGAAACCGTCGAGGAATAATGTTGAAGTTCAGGGCAGGCCATAAGGTCAAATATCAACTTCGGCAATCTTTTAGACTGCCTGGGCAATGATTTTTACACTACGGTATGTAGTTTGGAATAAAGTTAACAAGTATGTGTTGCAAACAATTGTTCTTTTTAAAATTTAACAGCCTTTGGCTCCGATACATGAGGTCATGGATATATATTAAGCTAGTCAGACATATCAACATACACAGGAAAGAATAAATTTCACGAAATCGGTTTTAGAGATGTTACCATTTAGTTTTCCCTGCAAAATAGGGGTAAATTACAAAGAGACGTACTGAGAGAATAACAATTTCTGAAGACGGCGAGAGTTACCAGACCACGAAAAGAATACTTAATGCTTACAGTCGGTGGTTAAAAATATGACAATATTGATCATTTATTAGTTTTGCTGTTTTTGTGCATAATTTGACGATAAATATGACCTCGGCCTTTGACCTTTACCCCAAATCGTGTTGCATGCCTAGTATCTCCATAAATATATAAAAATAGACACCAACATTATTAAATATACCAAGTGGTTCCAGAGATATTTTAATTTTTAGTTCCCACCGCTCATTTTGGGCTAAATTACGATGAACTGAACAGTTAGGGGTAACATTTCGAAAATGGGCCTAGTGGCTAATCGCCCCAGACTTGAAATTCAGGACCACTGGTTTTATATGCCCTAGAGTATACTACAAAAAGATACAGGGTCGACATAGGTATAGGCCTACACTTTTGAAGGTAAACATGATAAAAAAAGTACTCAGAAATCAGGCAACATCAATCTTTTTTTAGGTCTCAGTCGGATTATTGGAAGCCTTGACCGCAAAATAAATGATGTCATAGCGGCCGGGCGGGGGCCCTAGGGTAGTGGTTAGCACCGCTGCCTTTCACGCCAGAGTCCGGGGTTCGGTTCCCGGTCTCGGCGGTTTGAAAGAAACAAAATTGTTTCTTCCCCATCCACGTGTGAAAGTTAGTATTGTGGGGAGCCTCCGTGACCGAGAAGTAGCGTGCTCGGCCTCAGACCGCCAGGGCTCGAATTTCGAATTCTGTGTCTGGAGGACAGTGTCATCTCAATCATCTCACCATCCTCAGGAGGTTCTCCTGGCCCAGTTTAGCCTATATGTGCACAAAGGTGGCCTAAAGCCCGATTCATTTCATTTCATTTTGTCATAGCGGCCGTTTCTATTATTGACGATCGTCAAAATCTTTTTAAAGCCGCTTTTTCTAACATTCTGGAACTCAATTAGCGATTAGTGTGACCATAATGTGGAGAACGTAAAAATGTTGCAGCTCTTGAATCAAAATGACTGCAATATTAATCTTCTGGCCGACATTGCTGTAATTTGAAAGGGATGGTCCTGGGTAGTAGTTATAAAGTTATTTTTTCCGAAATTAATAAATAATGTTTATCCTAATTTCTTGGCCCAATCAGTCTATACATCTCATTGACTATTCCGACTAGCAAATGTTTTAGAATCTATGTATGTATACAATTTACAGTTTTAAATAACGTGCTAAAACACATATGTAGCCCATATGCTGCCTAACGCACGTTTTGAAAAAACCCCGTGTATATGTCCATTGAACCTACAATTTAAAATGAATAATCCTGAGGTTAACCAATTTTGATTGAGCTCCCAGTTGACCTTTCTATGAATTCAATGATTTTTTTCGATCCACGTTTTTGCTCGTGTAAGCAATGTAGGGGCTACTCTGGTTCCCAGAGCCACATTACGCGGCGTGGCCGAGCTTCATGTAGCCTCTGTTATGCCCCAGTTGCGAATGTTTGTGACTTGTTGCTATTTTTTAGATGAAAATAGGGTACGTGACTAAGAACCTTGGCCAATACCCGGCCATAAATGAAATTGGCCGGGCTCGCCAGGCAATGTAGGGGCCTACTCTCCATTTTGCATCACTCTGAAATCTTTACCATATCTGCATTTCGCTGATAGCGTGTATAAGTTTCAACATGGATGAACATCAGTTGAATTGAGTCACGTCAGTAATTTTTTTAAATGAAAAACCGAGAATTTTACGTATATCCTTATATTCAAGTGTAAACCGATATGAGTCAAGATTTCGATTTTTCCAACAAAAAAATAGCATGTCTTCTATTATAATATTTTTGGCTTTATAATGTATTGTTACCAGCCTTAAATTTTAGACAATTTGAGTATACATATGACAATTATATACAGCAAAAATCTAATTTTTATTGATTTTTGTGACCTTTGACCCCATATATTTGTGGTATATTTTGTTTATATCATTTTTTGGCGATATAATGTATATATTAGTAATCGGTATTTAATTTCCGACGATTTGAGTATAAATATGACTATATAACAACGATTGAATTTCTATTGATTTTTATGAATTATGACCACATATTGGGGTCAATTGACCATCTGCCGTTTTTTATGTCCAGACAGTAGTATATAATCAAATTTTACAGTCAAGCCTAATGGACCTCGACAGTCCTATTCAACCTTAGCTAGCTCCTGTAGTAATATTGTATACAATAAGAAATAATGTATGGAATGATTCTTATTTATTCCTTTAATTTTCGCAGTTCGGCGACCATTTTGGTCCGCCATCTTGGATTTCAAAACTTATATTTTGACTGTGGTGTGTGTGAAGTACATTATGTACCATATTAGACCCAAAACAAGTGACAATGCATCAAAATGAGTCATTTCGGATGATAGATAAGCAAATAATTGGATTTTTTTGAATCTGGCGGCCATTTTGGACGCCATCTTGAAAATAATACTTTTTGCAGATTTTGTTAAACTTTTGATATGTTATTAAGCACACCTAATACTACAATAAACCGTTGAGAAATCTTTTGTTGCAATTTGTTCAGGGTAAAGTGGGTTTTGTTCATATATGCAGCCCACTATAGGCCTACAGTTATCTTGACACAAACCGGTTCAAATTAAATTGTTTCTCATTGTGTCAGTAGGCTTATATAAATGTACAAATGAGTGATGAAGCAATAATTACAATGACATAATAACTCCTCTCATCAGGTACTAGATCCTATACTAGGGCCAGCGTTGCAAACACTAGCCTAGTTGGACAACAATATTATTTTACGCAGAAATTTAGGCCCAGTGCAGACGCTTGATGAAAACTTACCTTACCACTCTTTTGACTTCAACTCAAGCTCGACTCATAAGCTAGAAGGCAAAACATATCATGAAGCAGAGTAGGTTAACAATGTCATCGAGTTCCGTGAGTGTGATGCACACTCGCATCACCTGCTGACATATAACTGATAACACCTGGTTGTTCCACACGTGTTGTGAACGGAATGTCACACCTATTGTTTTTAAACATGATATATTCCTCTGATTGCAAGCCAAAGCCAAAAAAATAGTCCTAATGTTGGCGTCATATCTAAGTAGTACTGTATTTAAAAGTAAAATATAAATAAATAATATTTTAGGTATCAAAAGGCTACAGATGCTGTAGTAATATGTTTGTTTCAACTTTTTTTAACAGAATCATGGTTTTGAAATAACTGTATTTTATACAGCTCCTTTCATATTACTTGAAGAAAAAATATTAATAATAATTATAATACGATCACCTAATTTGGAGCCAAGAGAAAAAAAACACGTTTTTTGTATGTGGCCCCATGCCGGGGTAATGTCTGGCGTTTCTTTAACCCTTATCCTGATGATCCCGACTATAGTCGTTTTTAATCCGTTTTATCAGCTAATTAAATCACAGTTATTGGGAATGAGATGAGTGTTTAGACATCAAGAATTGCAAATGTTTGGTGTCAAATTAAACACAATTTATCTGTAATTTTCAGCCATTTGAAGTTGCGAGTCGCGGTAGCGAGACACAACCTGGTATCACTATAATCGTCATCTTAATAATATTAGTAATGTCAATGTTCTATTTATTATGCAAATATCCATTGCCATGAGCGGAAAACGTTAAATGTGTGATAACTATACAGACAGACAGACAGACAGACAGACAGACAGATATTTTATTGAAAGAAATAAAAGTCATTACAGACTTATTTGTCATAGTAATAAGAGAGATATATGTACATGTATATACAAGAATGTTAGTTTGTTCAAATCATATATGACAATATACATGGTAACAACTAAAATCATGTTAAATGGCATTGCCATTATAAAAACTGGGTATTTCAGTAATACAAATGACTACTTCTTAAAATTAAATTAAATGGCATTGCCAAGATAACATGGGGGTCCATCGTTTTGTTTCCCGCACCAAAACCAGAGATAAAATAGCTACTATGTAAAACATACTAATTATATATAGTAGCAAAAAAGCCACTCTGGAAAGCGTAGAAGCCATGATTTTAAATACAGTAAATACAGTTTTTAATACAACTGTTAATGTTATCGTGATGAAGTACATGTCTATATCCATATTTTCATGGTCAATGAATGACCCTGTAGGATTATTTACCAACAATCTATTTGCTATAACAGTTATTGTAATTTGCAATAACCATGGACTGTTCATGGTAGTGTGATTAATTGAGTGATAATACCTATATTTTTGCTTTTACATTTGCTAGGGAGGTCGGCATATTCCGCATGTCCATCTGGGGGGGGGGGGGGGGGTGAAACATGGAATCAAACATGGTTTATAACAAGTTGGGAGTCACTGGCCCATAACATTGCTCCACTCATTTGGATCTTTATTACCTTAATTAATATTAACTATAGCTGTGATGAATCCGGATCTGCTGTATAGGCCTAGATCACGTTCTGCAATATGGAATTGATAAAATATGAAACGTGTTCTAAAATCAACAATTAGTGAATGTACTGCAACCACATTTATAGTTTGATTTTTTTTGTGTCAAAAGTACATTGAAATAATCAGAAACCAAAATAAGCCTACACTTGATGACACAACCTTTCACTGAATAGGATGTTACTATCGAGCCATATATTAACAACTTTACAATTCAAGACTTCATTGCACAATAATTCAATTAATTAGCGAAATGTTGATACAAGTGTATTTAATAATTCATTTTATATACAATTTAATGAGCTGACGCTAAATAATTATGTGTCATATAAAGAAACAAAAATTTGTTTCAAGTAAACAGATACTCACTCACTCACTCACTCACTCACTCACTCACTCACTCACTCACTCACTCACTCACTCACTCACTCACTCACTCACTCACTCACTCACTCACTCACTCACTCACTCACTCACTCACTCACTCACTCACTCACTCACTCACTCACTCACTCACTCACTCACTCACTCACTCACTCACTCACTCACTCACTCACTCACTCACTCACTCACTCACTCACTCACTCACTCACTCACTCACTCACTCACTCACTCACTCACTCACTCACTCACTCACTCACTCACTCACTCACTCACTCACTCACTCACTCACTCACTCACTCACTCACTCACTCACTCACTCACTCACTCACTCACTCACTCACTCACTCACTCACTCACTCACTCACTCACTCACTCACTCACTCACTCACTCACTCACTCACTCACTCACTCACTCACTCACTCACTCACTCACTCACTCACTCACTCACTCACTCACTCACTCACTCACTCACTCACTCACTCACTCACTCACTCACTCACTCACTCACTCACTCACTCACTCACTCACTCACTCACTCACTCACTCACTCACTCACTCACTCACTCACTCACTCACTCACTCACTCACTCACTCACTCACTCACTCACTCACTCACTCACTCACTCACTCACTCACTCACTCACTCACTCACTCACTCACTCACTCACTCACTCACTCACTCACTCACTCACTCACTCACTCACTCACTCACTCACTCACTCACTCACTCACTCACTCACTCACTCACTCACTCACTAAATGTATGGATATTGGTAGAAATAGGAAGAACTAAGGGGGCCACCATTCGATTTCCAGGGGGGGGGGGGGCTGGAGTTTTTTTGAAATAAATAATTTCGGGCGGACTTTGCGTGAAATAAATAATTTACTTCAAGAACTGTTCTATATAAACATGTAATAAAATGTGAAATTTTCAGCGCGCCGCTGAGTCAGGTTGAAATGAATAATTTGCCCGCGACAAAAACTCCAGCCCCCCCCCCCTGGATATTGAATGGTGGCCCCCTAAGAAGAAGGCGGAACTTACAATATAAATCCATTGAGGTTATCAGCTAGTATACATGTATAGGCCTTGTGGCACACATCCTGGTCAGGATAGTGTGTCCTGTATAGATATAGTTTTGTCATGACTACATGAGCGGCAGGGAGATGTGGGGGGGGGGGGGGGGGGGGTGGCAGAGGGGCCGGGGGGTTTGTATTTACGCTTTATTCAGGATCTGAATCTGCAGTAGCTTACATTCAGTATAATATTGTACTTGGTGAGATTGTAGCAACTAGTGTTGGTACACTGACAGTTAATTTAAGATAAATTAAAGTTTTGGTGGTTTTATCACAATATCTATGGGCCGTGGCTTACTGGGTGAGATGGCAATAGTACATGTAAGTCAATTAATCCTTAAAGTTAATTATATCACATTTTTACATAGGCCTATCTCTCTCAAAAATGAATTATTTCATTAACTGAGCATCTCCCATATATATTGAATTCAGCGTCATTCTGGACATCTACTTGGGTTAAAACGTGCCTAACCCTCACAGCGCGAGGGTCGACTTTAGACGTCAGAATCTGACGTCTGCAGACGTCAGATTCTGACGTCTAAAGTCGATCCCCGCGCTGTAAGAGTAGAAATCTTCATAATGGCCGTAAACCCATAACATAGATATTCAAGGAAATCGGAAAGAGCTGACTAGTAGTAGCAGTAGTAGTCGTTTTTATTTGATAGGCCAATGGCCCTTTCAAAACATTCAACAACAATATCATTATAACAGTATGTGATATACAATGGTCATTTTTTTCAACAATATTACCATACAAATAATCATGTCTTCTTTTAAACGCATGGAGAATAAAAAGGCTCAAGCTTCGAATAATTTCGGGTTCATCGCATGACATTAATCGTACAAAAGTGTGATTGTTTGGTGGGCTGTCAAATGGTCTTAACTATTTAATCGTATATCATGAAATACAGGACATTGTAGTCAAAAGTGCACCTCATCTTCTTCATACTCAGTGCAGAGTGGACATACAAATTGTGCGTGGTTATCAAATCTATTCATATGTACAAAACTAAGTCGTTTATGATAATTTCAAATTAAAAAAAAAAATCTCCATGGTTTATATGACAGTATGTCAGCGCTGTAAGGGTGGGAATCGTATGTAAGATATGGTTTATCATATCCATGCACATAGCTTGAATGCCTTCCAGCGCACCATGAAAAACCCTCTCCATCACTGCAGTCTAACAAATGTAATTCTTATTAAGGATCCCCCTGCCAGGGGAGGCTATTTGTAACGTTTCGTCCTCCGCCGCCTGCGCCGCCGCTGCCGCGTGTGACCTCCTAATCCATACATTGTCACCTTAATATCTAAAAAAACCCTCTTCGGTGCTCAACATACTGGACACTAGTATTATCTCCTAGTATTATTTCCTAGGCTGCATCAATTTAGAAAAAAACTTCGGAAAAATATTAGAGTCATATGGCGACCATCAGTTTAATTTATTCTTTAATCCTTTCTCGTCAAATTAGTATCTTGACATCCTAAAGCTGCTCGAAGCTTATCCGATATATTCAAGTAAATACTTGTTCTATAGACCTCTGCCGAATAAGATTACTTGATATTGTTACTGCGGTTGGTTCTATAGCTGATGTCTTGATCATGTTGATATATTATATATAGAATCCGTAGTAAATACTAGTATACACGAACCAGTTGTAAATGTTCAACTGACGTATGTGTAGTGATCCACTTCCGGTTCAAAATCACATTGTTTATTATTTCCTTTTACCACAGAATTTATCTTTTTAATTGACATTATTTTATTCATCTTATATATATCGAATTTTGGGAATGATTGCGGATTGTTTTCCTAAATTTGGTTTAACATAAAACGCTGACAGTAGTTTAGTCTTATCAAGACGTTTTCTAGGCCTACCCCTTGGTTTTTATTACCACGCGTTATGATTCAGGGTTCTAGGCCAATTGCCCGCCGGACAAAAGCCTCCCGGACAAAAGCCTCCGACAAACGCCCTCCGCGGACACAAGCCCCCCCGGACATCATCCCCCTGGCCAATTGCCCCCCGTGTCAATAGCCCCCCGATCAAATGCCCACCGTTTTTTTAAAGAAGGTCAAAAAACCTATAAAAAAACTGTTCATTGAACAGCAGTCATTATATAAAGTAATTATTATTATTTACATATTTTTCTATACATTTCACGTACATATCACGATGTACAAGCATAATGTCTCAAAATAACGATGTATAATCATAATGTCTCAAAATGATAGATTGTGAGCTATTCCCAGGAGGAAATCAATGGCATTCCTTTTTGCGTAGTCAGTCACAATGGTTGTGATGCGTGCTGCTGATTCTCGGTACTGGCGGCCAGTAAATATATAATTATTGATTACACATTAAATATTTTCAGCCAATTTATCTTGTTTAGCTATGTAATTTAATTATTAATATCACGTACATGTATATACTTAAAATTCAACGAATAATAAATTAGAGAGAACTAAGATAGATGTGAATTAAGGTAGGTGTGATGATGCCATGCCCTACATTAGCGGGAATTAAGGCAGGTGTGATGATACCATGCCAATGGGCATGATTAGCACTACTCAGGATAGGTGTTATGAATGTATATGTTACAGAGCAAGAAGGTGTGAATTATACTATGTATGTACGTAGGCCTACACAGGTTTATGTACAATTTGTGATGAAGCCATGCCAGTAAGCATGATTAGCACGAATCAAGATAGATATTATGAATGTATAATAATATTATGTTACAGAGCGAGAAGGTGTGAATTATACTATGTATGTACCATTTGTTCATTTTTGTTCGCAAAAAAACTTCTTTAAAAAGCGGGGGGCAATTGACCGGGGGGGGGGGGGGCTATTGGTACAGGGGGCAATGGTGGGGGAGGGGGTGGGCGTTTTGTCTCGGAGGCAATTGACCGGATACCGTGATGCAGATAGGAACTCGAAGTTTTGTTATCCTATAAATGGGTTTTCTATATGCTATATATGTTTGATAAGTTGTCTGAATCAGAAAGTTATGTCCGTAATTTGTTAATATTTTAATTAGCATAGATATATTCTTTATATCTCTCGTGATTAGTAATGGATTAGTGGCTGGTAATACCTTGGATCTTTGATTTAATTTGGATCCAATATATTACTACGCCGGATTGCTACGCACAATGATTGCACTTTTTCGATGGTTTTGTTTTCAGGTATGACAGTGGTATGTTAACATTCGTGTATCTGAGATGACGTTTCTGTGGTAAGGAGAGCAGCAATCAGACCACAGGTAGCTGATGTTGACTCATGTCTGGATTGTTGTTCAAGCTTTACATATTGACATATTCCAGTTAAATTTAAATATACATTGTTATCTCTATATCGCTTACAATGTAGCTCAATTGAGATTGATCAGTGTGCATTCAAACCAATATAGAATATTACACTGGGAGAAAGAATGCCGAGATTATTTATGTCACAAAGTGATTTGAAACAGAATATCAAATTTTCAGCAAAAAGAAAACGTATGCACAAATCAACGAAATCATCATCTGTAAACTTCAAATAGTGAGAACTATGGCAAAGAGGAAATACGTAAGTCAATTGAAGCTCAAGTGGTTGTTAGGGTTATTTACAGGAGTAGTGTGTTTCCATTGTACATGGCTTGTTTACACCGCACATACTCGCACCATCTCACCTACAATTCCCGGAGATCACAAACAGAACAAAGGGTGTTTGCCACAGGCGATCATTATCGGAGCTAGGAAAGCTGGCACGAGAGGGTTGCTAAATTTTATCAATATTCACCCTGATGTGATTGCAGCAGAACGAGAGCTTCACTATTTTGACAATGATACTATCTACCAGAGAGGTGTAGATTGGTATAAGAGTAGGCTGCCGGAATGTCATCCTGGTCAAATTGTGATTGAGAAAACACCAGCATATTTCGTGAGTAAAAAAGCTCCTGGTCGCATACACGAAATGAATAA
Organism: Flabesymbios commensalis; assembly: GCA_964017125.1. Classification (NCBI taxonomy): domain Eukaryota; kingdom Metazoa; phylum Annelida; class Polychaeta; order Terebellida; family Flabelligeridae; genus Flabesymbios; species Flabesymbios commensalis. The sequence goes on from OZ024910.1 coordinate 18,558,472, forward strand.
AACTATCAAGTTATTGCTCATCCTTCGGAACCCTATCGACAGAGCCATATCAGATTATCTACAACTTTACCAGAAATCAATCAGCAGCTCCGTTGCAATGGGAACTTTTGAAGAGATGGTTTTGCATAGCAATAAACACAAAATCAACCTACAATATGGGCCTGTAGTAACATCAGTATATTACATATTTCTCATACGGTGGTTAAAACTATTTCCTCGGAGACAATTGCACGTTGTTGATGGAGAAAAATTTGTACGCCAGCCATATTCAGAGATTAAAAAGGTGGAAAGTTTTCTTGGACTTAGTCATAAAATTAGTGAAGATTCGTTTGTGTTCAATGAAACAAAAGGGTTTTATTGTGTCAGGGAGAATTATACGTCGACCTGTCTTGGAGAAAATAAAGGTAGAAAACACCCTCCTGTAAAGTCAGAAATCTTACAGAAACTCGTCAAGCTGTACTCACCTTACAACGAAGCTCTCTACCATAGGCTGGGCCAGAGATTCAACTGGTCAGCTTATCAATGACTATAATGTCAACCGTCGACAAACGTTTTTGAACTCTCTTATTTACTTAACCCTTTACCCGCCGGTCCCGATTAGGCCTATATTCGTTATTATGCCTATATTCGTTATTTGTTACTTTTTTATTATCACATTATATATCAGCTTTTAATCATGTTAAAAGATAAAACGTGACATCAATCGGCAAGATTTGAAAATCGTTGACCTCGACTTTGTCAAATCTGAATAATTGTCACTCACTTGTAGTTGTGGATCCCGTCAGGGAGACGCAACTTCAAGTGGGTGAGAATTCCAATTGAATAATTTGGCGCTTAAAGGGTTAAATGTCGAATGTATCACTGAAATTAAAAAAAGAATTACGCAATTTTAGTCTATGGACATGCCAACATAATATGGACATATCAAGGAGCTTAAATAAAAATGATGATTGTGGCCTGATTGATTAAACTTCATTTTTTAGAAAACAAAAACACCATTATCACCCATATTTTCCACTCAATTGAACAAATCGAAGATGAAGTACCTAATAGCACAACAACTGTAAAATACTCAATATACAATTATTCTAATGTCAATGTCGCGTATCGGTGGGCAATCCAATCACGCAGCCAAGACAGAACGAGATGAAGATTCTTTTGATGATGGTTTATTGGTCAAGCTGATAATGGGCCAAGCAGAGCTGTACTTTAATATGTATATCAATATGTATATGTATATTTTATTAACTCAACATTATTGATGGCAAAAATGAACTAAAAGGATGATTATTAAATCTCACATAATTCTATACTATACATAAGTACATAAGTCACTTCTCCTTTTTGTAATAATGGCCTTCATTTTTTTATTGAAATATGAAAAAATACACAACATAACATTATAGCATGTGTCTTTTTTTGAAAATATTTGCATATCTGCTTTTAAAAGGAACAAACATTTAGATTCGTACATCAATCGATAAGGTGTGAGATACAATAATATATGTAGACTTAATCAGGGATAGCAGGTGAAGCGCAGAGCTTCAGATCAAATCTCTTCCCATATGTAAAGCCCACCTGCAACTAAAGGTTGTTATCCTGGTGTGTGAATAGCCTGATATTATAGATGTTGTTAAATCAATAGGATAAATGAAAATAATTGCTGCTTTAAATATAATCTACTGTTAAAAATGGGTAAATTTAATTTTAAATGGTTTAATGTCTTTGTTGAAGTAATATATACAGTGTACTTCCCTTTTAGATATTTTGTTATCAATGGGATGTGTATTATGCATAAGGATCAGTAGCGTTCTATTTCACTTCAGATTTGGTAAATATTTTATTTGAATATTTTATTCGAAACTAGTTTAGCCTGTCTTTGCACAACAGTGACCCTGCAATCCCGGTTTATTGATAAAAAAATCAAAAGTTGTTAGGTCAACATATATTTAGAAATTATTGAATATTTTGATTTTATTCTAACAAAAATTGACACATTTATACTATTTTAACCTACCAAAACAAACAAAAGATAATTTTTAATCTCTTCTTCATTCACACTGCCAAATATAGGTTAATTATCATACTTTATTAAGACCATTTACATAAAAACATGTATGTATTAGACAAGTTTTGCTCATTCGAAACTGCATTTTGGCCATCTTGAATTTTAGCCTATTTAAAACAAAAACAAGTAAATTTCGACTCTCTAATTCATTCACACTGACAAATATACGTTAATTAGCATACTTTGTGCCACCAATGGGGCCATGAACATAAAAATATGCATGGATTTAACAAGTTCTGCTCATTCAAAACTGCATTTGGCGGCCATCTTAAATTTTAGTACTTTCCCGAACTGGGATTGTTGTGGACTTTTAATATGTTTTTCATGACTATTTTCTGAGTGGATCCTGCTTGTTACGAATTTATTCCACCCTATAGTGTATTATCAGGCCAATGTTCCTGGACTGTAGACATTAGATGAGGGCGAGCAAACATCATACCGGTGCCTCAGCTATGGTCTAGCTATCTGGCCTGGTTTTCAAGATATTCTGTATGTAAAAAAATAATGACCGATCATTGGCCATTAAATTTGGCCGCATGACCTAGGTTTTGTCCGAATCTTGCCCGGTTTCGCACTTATCCAAGCTATTATAGTGAAATGGATAAATGGTATAAATTTGGAGTGATGTCGAGTCAATCGCGTTACGAGAAAAAAAATCAATCGGAAAAAAATCAAGGTCATAGGGGTCACAGAAATACAAATGTGAAATTATTCAAGCTTCAGTCTTGGTTAACATGCACCTGAAGTTTAAAGTGCATTTCAGTTACGCGAAACAAGTTATAGTGCTAAACGTGAGGGACAGACGGACGGACGGACGGACGAACGGACGGTCGGATGGACGCGTCTGGTGACGAAAATAGGCATCCGCCAAAATTAAAAATACATTCTTAAGTCACATATTTCTTATGGTACCGACATGTAGGGTAGGAATATAATTATTTTTTTAGTTATATTATGTCGGATGTGGGTGTGAACTGTCAGGTAGTGAAACATCTTCAGGTGCAGTGGTTAAAGTTGCCTGCTTGGAAAGTCGAAAGATCGCGGGTTCGAGCCCCGCTCTGGCATTCAAGTTTCAAAGAAACAAAATGTGTTTCCCCTGCTCACTCGTAAAGATTAGATATTGTGGGGAGTCTCCGTGACCGAGAAGTGACGAGCTCGGCATCATCCCGCCAAGGTTCGAATTTCGAATCCTGTCTGCGGAGAGCAGTATCACCTCATTCATCATGTTCATCGCACCATAGGCTACTTAGGAGGTTATACTTGCCAGTTATATGTACACAAAGGTGGCCTAAAACCTCATTCATTTCATTTTCTTTCCACAGTCTGTTCTATGCAATCAGTGTAATGATTACGCTTGGATGACCTGATAAGCTCAGTGACAATATTACACTGTAGGCCCTATACATAATATCCTTATAAATGTGTAGTCGGCTGCGCCTCCATTGTCTCCCTAGTCTATGAAGCACCTTCTGGACTTCCCTGGTGTCTTTTCTGGTCAAAATCACATAAAAATAACCTATTACACTTGTTCATATTTGCATTTGCTAAATATCGTTTTTTCATAATTTTGACCTTGACATTGAACTTTTGACCTTGGAAATGACTTTGAAAATGACCTTGAATCACCAAAATAATATCAGTGATCAATTCTAAAGTGACAATCACACAAAAAAGGTATTACACTAGTAACTAGCTTATTTGTTGGAAAGTCGTATTTTCCCTCATTTGACCTTTGATCTTGAATAATGGCGGCCATCTTGAAAAAGCCAAGCTGTGGTAATGTTTACACACAGCGGATTCTGGAGCGGGAAAGTATTAGGTTTCAATTTATGTAAAGAGAAATGCTTTATAACAAACAATGCAGCGTCCACTCACTGTGCTACCGCGGATTATTCACTAAACCGTGGAGACTGCATGGGACCGCACATAGCACACGCTTTCTCGTCACAGCCCAGCACACACAAGACATCGACCCAATGTTGGACCAATGCTAGGCCATCGTCTACGACGCTGGCCCAATATTGGTGCAACATTGGACCTATGTCTCGTGTTTTCTGGGAGGGACGTGCTTGTTGATCACACGTGTCATGGTGTCGCTGTATATGTGTCACAAGACCGTTCAGTGTTTTATCAGGAGACGTCAGGGCTGTTCCAGCAAAAATCCGGCCTAGCTCCCCCCATGGACGGCAATCTTTTTTTCTGGAGGGGGTTGTGAGCTTCAATTGACACATTTGCGGTGGGTGTGGTATTTTATCAATAACTATTTCCAAGGGGGGGGGGGGCAAAAATGTAAATATATTAACTTAAAAGGATAATGATTGAAATGACATCAAAGCTGTAGACCTCGGGATTAATAGGCCCCTATTAGTTTTATATTTCTCCGCTTTTCACAAAAATTCGTGGAAGTGGTAGATGAAAAACTATGTTGAGCCATGAGGATATTCCGGGGACTGTAGTGCTAAAAAACTCTGTGGTGATCCAAGGACTAAGATTTCTGGGCGGGGTGGGGTAGGTTTTTCATCGCCGTCCATGGGGGGAGCCATGTGATGCTACAGCTGGCTTAGTTAACGTAAGCGTGGAAGCTGGCGCAAAATCATCAGAAAGGCTAGGGTATATCATTTGGCTTGTCTGGTATATGTATATATATATATAGGCCTATATATAGCTATATAAATTGATAGATGATGATTTTTATATGTGCGCTTTTGGATGATAGCTTCCCCGGCAGAGGCAGTGATCTCCATTTCATGGTGTGACAATCACAAATATCGTGCTTCCGATTGGACAGCATACCAGCAAACCAGATTGTCACCGCTGTCACTGGTCTCTTCCCCGGTAGCGTTGCTCAATGTTACGTCATCATTATCATGATGCCCACACCTTAATGTATCCAGCCTCCCACACCTACTACCTCTATGCATATTCATTACCTTATAATGATTATATAAATATAAGCAAAAACAAAGTAATTGCCATTGTAGCAAATATTTCAGAAGGTATAACGGTAAATACTAAATCTAGAAACATTGTCTAGAACAGAACAGAACAGTGTTGTCTCTGGTCATAACTATATGGTAGCTCTAAGTGTAACACATTGCTGATTCATAACAACAATGAATTTGACAGAACCGGAAAATTTTACTGGAGAAGAACAAATGACCACGGATTCACAGACATTATTTGAAAATACTTCTGATGTGGTAGGTCTGTGGACCACTCAGGTGGCAGACACACTTTCGCCTATCGTAATGGACAGTTTGGGAGAACAGCTGATTACTACCGGACTGCTTCTATTGTTCTGGGTTTACGTCAACTTTTCAAACGGCTCCCTCTTGTACGTGATCAGAAAAGAGTACTCTCTTCACACACCACAGTATATGGTACTGGCAGCATACATGATGTGTGACCTGCTCTACTGCAACTTTACATTGCTCATCATGGTACCTGTAGCTATAAGCAACATCATTTACGTCATGACTGATGCTGGATCCCGAGTTATTGGGATAATTCTGACTACTTTCGCCTTAGCCTCTGTTCATCTCACTGCGCTACTTTCATACGAGAGACAGTGTTACTTTATAACACCATTGAAGTACCCGAGATTATTCACCAAGTGCCGCATTTATACCGCAGTTATAATTGTTGGCTGCTTTGCATTTGGTGTCGGACTTGGTGTGGATTTAGTTGATCCCAGGATTCCAGTGGCCACAACAATGACATACCAAGCGGCTGGTCTGGCAGGTCAAATTACCAACATCGTCTACACTTTGTTCTACGCCATCCCTTCCTGCACGGTGAGCATTATAGCTCTTATACGTCTGCGTCTGCTGATCTCGAAGCATAAGGCTGAGGTACAGCCCGTTGACGAGAGTGGGAATCAGTCAGCAGTCAGTGGAATAATCGTGAAGCCAGTGAGAAAAGCACTGAAGATGGTCGCTCTTGTGTCTGGATCCTTGTGGTTTACCATGGTACCTGGTTTTTTAATTAGGATCGGTTTATCAGCAGCCGGTGTCACCTGGGCTGTCACTGATTACAGACTATCTCTGCCACTGTTCGCCTTGTCAAGGGCAAGTCATATGCTGATTACAGTCGTCTCTAGTGTTATAAACCCGATCATTTACGTATCCGTACTAACAGAAATGAGAGAAGCTGCCTGGAGATGTGTAGGGATCGAACCCAACAATACTGACAATCACAACTAAGCTGACATTGATGTCCACTGAATATTATTCTGTCACTGAATTTGTCAGATAGTTGTATTTGCAGTTTTCACAAATCTAATTGTGCATTGTTCCCATCAGATATGATGACTGACAATTTTAGGGTGTTCAGCGGGAATAAAAAAACTCTACCCGAGCTGAATATCTGATTATGTCTATCTTAAGTACATTAGGGCTTGCCGAGCCACACTAATGGATGATATATAAGTAGTTTTTGTTTAAAGTGGTATTTGTTTTTTTTCGGTATTGTTAAGTAATTGTGTACATATGTTGTGATCAAATCATGCCTACATTGCTATCATATTTATTTGTATTTCATAATTTAAACAGATCTATATTAAATTCACGGCGCTAATAATGTTTTCCAAGCCGAGCGTCTTGGAAAAGATTGACATATTTATTTTAACCATATTTATATAGTTATGGTAATCTTCACATAGTATGCCACCGATCGGTATATATATACAAGTAGTTTCAATGTTTTTATAGTAGTACTATGAATATTTACCATATTGAAAATGTGGGTATAATTGTCATACCACAGATGTTGAATTAGGGAGAATAACTTTTTAAATTAGTTAAATGACATGTTTCAGTATTCTATATTATGCATTTAGGATTTTATCCTTAATGTTTATGCAGTTTTATTCATGACATTCATGAACACACTTTGAAGTGTTATTCACGAATGTCTCAGCTATTAGGCATTATATGTGATATTTTGTTATTGGTTTTGTTACATAATTTAGATGTGTTGATTCTGATGGTTTTTGTGTGATTGACTACCACCGTCATTATTATTAAGGAACAAACGAAAAACCTTTTTAGGAAGGGGCAGCCGAACTTTAAGAATCCAGGATTGATTCAAAATGCCATCCTCATTTATTCTACTGGTATTTGTTTTGTAACATTTTACTTTAATAAAGTGTAGACCTACTAATGTGTGTGATAACGTTTGCACAAAATAAAAATTAATGGAATATTTGAATTACCAGTAGAATGATTGCTAGTAGTATCAAGTGTCTTCATTCATCACTTTGCTAACATCAATAAACACACATAAAAAAGTAAGAAAGGTATGATATTCTAAAAATGGCACAGATGTTTGATTAGGGGGAAATTACTCTCAAGGTTTAGAAAATTGGTACATCAATACCTAGACTATAGTGATCTAGTGAATGTGGCTCTACGTTGTTCTCTTCCCTTTATAAGAACATGCTAAAGGAGAAATTCCGATATCGAGAATATTTCCTACTCTTCCAGAAATACTGCAGAGGGTCTTTATAATACACTGTACTATAAAGCAATACACATCACTGCATATCCCAGCAAACACAAAACATTTGTATAACATTTATACAACGTTGGCCCAACGTCTTCGACGTTGGTCCAACATTGTATAAATGTTATACAAATGTTTTGTGTTTGCTGGGTACTCAATACATCCGATCAGTTTGAAGTACTGTATAATTATGCACAATTACAATGACCAAAATTCGGCCCAGTTTATGAGTCCAGAGCCGAACCGAATGAGCCACCGCGGAAGGCTCGGTGCACAGAGAGTACGATTCTTTAGGGGGCCACTATTTAATCTCCAGGGGGCTGGAGTATTTTTGTAATAAATAATTTTGCGTAAAATAAGTAATTTACTTCAAGAATTGTTCTATATAAACATGTAATAAAATGCGAACTTTTCAGTGCGCCGCCGAGCCGGGTTGAAATAAATAATTTGTCCCTGACAAAAACTCAACCCTCCCCCCCCCCCCTGAATATTGATACATGGTATTGGAACCACTCTTATTATTCATGTTAAATAACTGGACAATCCAAGTGATATGTCGTATATGGATAAAAATGAGATTTTATTTTCCTTTGTTAGAGTGGTTCAGCAACCTAATTGATTCAAAAGAATAGCGTGCTTATAATATTATGCAATTGTATTTCCTGGACAGGTGCACTCGGCCCCATATCTCTCACGGGCTCTTCTGAACAGAACGGAAGACACTGCTGAAGGAGTGTCATTTCCTAGGAGTTATGGAGTGAGCCACCACGGAAGGCTCAGTGCACAGAGAGCACGATTCTTTAGGGGGGCACTATTTAATCTCCCGAGGGCTGGAGTATTTTTGTAATAAATAACTTCGGGCGGACTTTGCGTCATAAATAAATAATTTACTTCAAGAATTGTTCTATATGTACACATGTAATAAAATTCAAAATTTTCAGCGCGCCGCCGAGCCGGGTTGAAATAAAGAATTTGTCCCTGACAAAAACTCCACCAACCCCCCTCCCCCTGAATATTGATACATGTTATTGGAACGAATCTTATTATTCATGTAAAATAACTGGACAATCCAAGTGATATGTCGTATATGGATAAAAATGAGATTTTATTTTCCTTTGTTAGAGTGGTTCAGCACCTTAATTGATTCAAAAAGAATAGCGTGCTTATAATATTATGCAATTGTATTTCCTGGACAGGTGCACTCGGCCCGTTCTCTCTCACGGACTCTTCTGAACAGAACGGAAGACACTGCTGAAGGAGTGTCATTTCCTGGGAGTTATGGATGTATCTCACACCATTAGGGAAGACACTTGTGATTTTCTGGGCGTTGTACGTGAATTTTACACGTACATGGCGGAAACATGTATGTCGCGGGCCTTCCGCCGTAATGGGGCGGTGTCCTTGCAGGTGCAATATTTACCCAGTAAACACAAGACATTCGTGTAACATTTATACAATGTTGGACCAACATCGAAGACGTTGAGCCGACGTTGCATAAATGTTATGCAAATATTTTGACCGGGTAAAGCTGCATACACGGAAAGTCGGAGAACCCCCCCCCGTTCTGGCATTCATGTTTCAAAGAAACAAAATGTTTCTTCTCTGCTCTCTCGTGGATTTTTTTTTTCGGGTAGCCTCCGTGCCCGAGAGGTAACGTGCTCGGCCTCAAGATCAAATTTCGAATCCTGTGTTTGTAAGGCATTGTCATCCCATTTATATCACCACAGGAGTTTCTTCTGGCCCAATTTAGCCAATGGTGGCCTAAGACTTCATTCATTCATTCATTCATTCATTCATTCATTCATTCATTCATTCATTCATTCATTCATTCATTCATTCATTCATTCATTCATTCATTCATTCTTTCATTCATTCATTCTTTCATTCATTCATTCATTCATTCATTCATTAATTCATTCATTTATTCATTCATTCATTCATTCATTCATTCATTCATTCATTCATTCATTCATTCATTCATTCATTCATTCATTCATTCATGTACGTTCCCTGATGTAGCTATACACGTAACCAGGTAACAGTCACTAGGTGATATCTAAGTAAGCCGCTACAACGGCAATTGAACTTTGAACACACATTGCACAAAAATACATTTATTTTATTGATGAAGATTCTAGAAATTGTAAAAAATTGTCAATGATATCTAATTTCGTGCTAAAAATAGAATAAAACAGAAATCATTAGTTATAATTGCAAATGTCCTAATTTCATATAAAATTATCTAAAATAGGAAATAAAATTAAAAAAATACGGAGACACTGAAATGCAGTCCGTAATAACAGACTCTGTGTGCGATACAGAGTCTGTGATCATTGCCATTCGTAAAATTGTACCCCAAAAATACGGTGCGCATCCGTTCGATTGCGCAATGAATTACTGCGTCATTGTTTGATCACTTTTTTTTATATCATTCTGTAATGAGAGATGTACATCTTATTAGAATAATGCCTTGACGTGGGGACTTAAAACCCTGTCTGTATAGGTGAATTTGTCATCTAAATAGGGCTACCCTCACATTTTTCATGTTTTTTTTTGTCTCAGCGTACACTGACCACTGACATAGAAAACCACAACTTTTGCTATGCTGTCAATCTCTGACGTTGAACTATGCTGTTCACGTCAAGCTCGGACTACTGAAATGGGTATATATTGCATCACAAAATACGACAGAGGGGGGGGGGGGGGCAAGGAAAACATATATATAAACGTCAAAAAAAGCAATAAAACCCCTTAGTTCATGTAAAATTACGCCAAGTAGGAAATAATATTACAAAATTAAAGAGGCATTGAAAAGGGTGTAAATTTCATGAGAATATACGACTGAAGTGGCAAGGAAATTCACAATCAAAATAAAATTTATTTTTTAGACTAAAACAACAGGAACGGAGGTGATTAGATATAATTACACATATTACTAAAAACAGCAAAAACAGAAGTAATCAGATATTATTGTGAATGCACTTCGTTTACGTAAAATTATGTAAAATAAACAATACAATACCACAGGACCTGAACGAATGACTGCTGGAGGAGCAAGTTCAGGCGCCATTATACAGACCAGCGGTGTGGGCTCAGGTAAATTAAAATATGTAACATTCGGCATAATATCAAGCTTTTCTTTCGTCAAATCACGACTGAAAAGATCTAATTGGTGTAAATCATGTATCTCTAAGACGATTTAGTATATGTTGATGCATTGACATTCAGATGGATTTGTTCATATTATGCCTAATCAGTCTTAATGTTTAGCCTAGGAACTGGATAGTTAATCATTATATCATGTACTGTTCCATAGCTATCAATGTTTTATCTTCATGGTCAATATTGTCTGCTGGGCACTTAACCCTTTGACTTCCAGGCCGGGGTGCATGCCAGGATCCAGATATACTGGTGTAGGAGTTCTATTTTTCGTCATTTGAAGCTGGAATTGCTAACGCAATTTCCAGCTTCAAATGACGAAAAATACATAAATGTAGTATATATTTGACGAAAATTTGTGTCATTTTATGGTTACGTTCATTGACGAATGACGACGGAAATTTCCGTCATGTATGGTAGTGAAAAGGTTAACAAATAAATAACCGGTATCACCAATAACATCAGCACCGGAAACATCAAGTGGCTCCATTAGTTTACGTGTATTACATGTACTGTATTCACATAATTCTGTATAAGATGAGCATCCAGCAAATGGTAATCACATATTGTACAGCAATATCGGAACAAGTATAAATGTCATGTTTATAATGAAGAATATACCTTAAGATTGAAGGTTCAACGTCATATTTTGCACAAGCATGGGCCTTCAACCAGAAGGTGGCCAATGTGCATTTAAATATAACTAACCTAATTGATTTTCCTTAATAAGCTAATTCGGATAAATAAAAATACAAACACCATACGACAAGCCAAACATATGGTGAGCATTCACTAAGACACGATGCCCATAATTATATTCTAATGTCATACTGAGACATAGTTTATATTGATGTGAGAAATCATATTCGGCATGTTGACTGCATCACAGGTCTATGTGCATATATTATGCTAAATTGTAAGAAATAGCGGCCATATTGGATTTTAGCTCAACAATTGTAATATTTGTTTGGGTTAATCAAATTATTTTTCTTTTCTGATCACAAAAAATGCATAGCAAATATGTATTTCTAGCATGATTTAAGTTAAAGATAATGCTGAAAATAAGATTCACCGTGTGATCTCGGCAGCCATTTTAAAAAATGCTAATTTAGGCCTTTCCCTCAAGGAAATCTTTGGTGAAATCCCCCCCCTCCCCCCTGTAAAATATATATCCCGATGATTTCAAATTTGCCAAATAACTCTTGAAGTAATTTTGTTGAACCTTTATAATGACTGGACCAATACCCTTTCTAGTGTACATAATTGTTTTTTCTGGGTGAAATAATCTTCATCTGGTAGAATAGACACATTGGTATGCGATAAAAAATGGGTATAGGTCCTACTAAGAACAACTTTGTAGTAGAGTATCAGAAACAGTTTCATATTGCAGGGTACAATAATTGAATGGCTTAGACGTAAAGTAATCCAAGTCCGCATTTTCTTATTGTCCTATGGCGTGCTTTAAAGTTAAAATCAACTAGAACAGGAGTTCCAGAACTCCGAGGCCCGGCTTTAGTCTGTTTGAGTGCTATAGACAAGAATTCGGCTTATTATTCTCTAAACATATAAAAGTGGTCTTCCTCATTGACCAGAATTCTAAATGTCTATGATATAATCAAGGAAAGAACCAAACCAGCAGACACAAGGCGCTATATCAATGTTGCTTTACGTTGGGCTAGCGTCGTACATCCTGTAAACCAGCATTGATTCAACATCTTCTGTCTGCTGGGAAGGAGACAAGTTAAAATATATAATGTATTCCTTCCACCACCATCGCCGGTGCTTGCAACATTCATACAATACTTGCCTACGATGTACCTCGTACAGAGGATGTAGGCCTACCCAGCAAATTCCGGTTCAATGTTGGGCCAGCGTCGCAGCCCATTGCTGGTTCAATGCCGGTCAATCATGTAGGGCCTGCGACGCTGGCTCAACACTACTCCAACACTGACCAAACGCATGATTCTTCTGCTCCAGCGTCTACAGCAGCCACTGGATGGCTAACCAATGTTGCTTCAATGTTGATTCAACGTGTCTGGCGATGGCCGAACAACAACCCAGCATTCTGTATACATAGGCCTACTTTGCGGCACAGTACTGAGGCAATTGCTATACGGGTGACAATTTCATCCCCCGTGGCCAGAAAGGCCACTACCCAGATAACACAATACATTGGTCCGATTGTGAAATAATGTTGGGCCACCGTCTGCGACGCTGGGCCAACATTATTCCAACCAAAACCATTCCAGCTCTTAACCACAAATATAATCGTTAATATTATTTTTTCTGAACACTTGTTAAAGACAAAAGTACTTAACCTAAGGACCTGAAACGTTATATTGCACATGTTCATAAGGACTGGTGTACAGAAATGTGAACCGTTTCCCACACACATCACCCCTCTTTCCCCTAAATAGGATACAAGCTCAGGCAAAATAAACTTAATAGGCTACGGCCTACGACCAAGCCTAATTAAAAACTAGAACAGGAGTTCCCGAACTCCGAGGCCCGGCTTTAGTCTGTTTAAGTGCTAGACAAAAATTTGGCTTAATATTGTGTATTTTATATAACCGTATTGGTCTTCCTCATGGGCCGGAATCTTGAATGTCCAGGATATAATTAAAGAAAGAACAAAGGAGACAAGTTTAAAAATATCTTCAACATGTATTCCTTTCACCACCATCGCCGTTGCTGACCAACATCTATTCAATACTGGTATTGCCAGTGAATCGGGCTGCCTCGTGTCTTTACACACGTACGCACGATGTAGGCCTACCCACCCAATTCCGGTTCAATGCTGGGCCGGCGTCGCAGCTCATCGCTGATTCATAGGCGATCAATCGTCTACGATGGTGGCCAAACACTAATCCATCACTGGGTCTGCTGTATACTTTGCTGTTTCAATGATGAACTACAGCCTTTGACGCTGATCCAACATTGAAATAGGATTGGTGATTGTCCCGTGTTTGCAGGGGTACAGGTGCCTAGCAATGTGGGTGACGCTTTGACGCCGGAAAGGCCACTTCCCAGATAACAGTCACAATGCTGATGTAGCCTAATGATGGGCCACCGTCTGCGACGCTGGGCCAAAATTATCCCAACCAAAACCCTTTGAGCTCTAATCACAAATATAATCGTGAATATTATTTTTTTTTCATGTTTTTTAAAAACGCAACTGTCTGACCTAGCGACCTCAAACGTTATTTTCGACATGTTCATAAGGACTGGTGTACAGAAATATCAACCGTTTCCCCCACACAGCACCCCTCTTTTTACTAGTATAAGACACAAACTCAGGCGACATAAAATTAATATGCTCCTGACCTACGGCAGGTGTAGCTGTTTTAGCGTACCCCCCTTTCAGCATACCGGGGGGGTACGTTGAAACTAGTTTCAGCTTACCGGGTGTACGTTGAAACCATTTTCAACGTACCACCCGGTAAGCTGAAACTAGAAAAAGGCCAGTTTCATGTTACCTCCCCTAGTTTCAGATTACCCCCGGGGTACGTTGAAACTATAGTTTCAGCGTACCGGGGGGTACGTTGAAACTAGGTTCAGCATAACGGGGGTACGCTGCAACTAGTTTCAACGTACCCCCCCCCCCCCAGAGTATTTTGAAAAAAATCTAGCAGACTGCAGCATATTTATCATTTACTAGAGTTTAGGCATATAAAGAGTGTTATGAATATTGTAAAAATTTGTCCGATTATCATGATTATGGGTCTAGCTCGGGGTCTAACGCTACCGTTTGATTTTTTTATGCGCCGGCAATGTGGTTGTGATGACTGGCAGCGCGTAATTTGTTTTAAGCATGCGGGCAAGATAGGCCCCTATGCGTACATATCATCTGTATTAACCCCTTTTTTCTTACAATAACTCATTACCATCCCTGGTCATCTGAATTAACCTATAAAAACCCTCGTTATCTGCATCAAACTCTTAAGCTCAATTTGTCAATATTTTATCACTAGAAATAATTATATAAAGTCCTACGAATTAAACAGTGGCACCAGTCTTTAAAACAGGCGGAAACATGACAAACGTTACTTATGCAATCTAGATAAATCGATAGATAATAACGACAGCGCGAGACAATTTTATTTCGTCAGTTGACCTCAGGGAGAATATGGAGAAAAAAGTGTTTCCAGACGTCCCATCGTGCTAATAACATTTTTTCGCTAGTTGCCATAGAAATTAAATTGTTACATGGAGATTCAAGTGTTTCAAGACCTCACGCGAACAGTTTTTTACGTTAGTTTCCGTAGGGTTCAAAGGGTTATATGAAGATTAACGTGTTTCGAGACCTAGCGCTAACAATTTTTATCGTTTGTTGACATAGAAGTTTAAGCGTTATATGAAGATTAAAGTGATTTTAAACCTCCTGTCAACATATTTTTTCCGTTAGTTGCCCTGGAGATTAAAAGGTTATATTTATGGAGATTAAAGTGTCGCTAAAAATGTCCCAATGCCACGTGATGAAAACATAATTTATTGTTATCATTGAAAGTTAACCGGTAAAATTGAGAGGTTAATTTGAAACTAGAGGGGGTAACTTGAAACTAGTTTCAGATTACCCCCGGGGGTAACCTGAACAGGGGGGTAATCTGAAACTATAGCGGCCTAAATATATATATTTCGTTTTTAATTCAACTTTGTTACGTATACGGGAAGTTATGCTTTGCTACTTATTATTCATTCCCACTAGCAGGTATATTGTTAGCGATGAGGTGAAGCCCATTTCTGGCAATTTTTATTTCATTTTATTGGATAAATAATTTAGAAATAGAAATATCTTTATAAAAATCAAAAACTAGTTTAAAACCTGTCTAGCGTCTAATCATCTTGTTTAAAACCTGTCTAGCGTCTAATCATCTTGCTCCAGTAAAAAATTATTAGTGATTGGCATAGCATAGACAGATCCAAAATAAGGGGTGTTTTATAACATTTCAGTAGCCATTTTTCCGTATGTCTCACAGGTAAACTGATCAAAGTCAAAATGTCCTTATATAAACTGATGGACTTGGCTCACTTGAACCATTGAATAAAAGTATCAATTTCGAAAGAGAAAAAATATATGTTGATTACTAGATAGCTAGATCTTTTATTGATATAATTTGATATAATTTAAAGTTGGATAAATTGCCGATGTGTGTGTGTGTGTGTGTGTGTGTGTGTGTGTGTGTGTGTGTGACTGTGTGTATATAAATATGCAATATATTCACAAGCAGTTTTATGATAACTGGTCATAACTGAATAGGCCTACATGTATATGGGCAAAGCCCGCGACTTCAAGAATCATGTGACCCCAGCAGTGTTCTCGTTTGTAGTGACCTCCACTTATGTTTAACCAGTTTTATCATTGAATTCATGCATAGAACATTCAGAAAATGTATAGTTATCCATAGCCTAGACAAGAAAAAATGTGCTATTGACCACTGGAATGTCATAAAAATGACACTTTTGGCATGTCGCCAGCTTAAATTTTTGTCTTAGACAGGTCATTGTTCCTGAGTTGTTGAAGATTTTGGAAGATAAATTGTTTGAATTTGACGAGCATATAGTGGTGATTGTATTAAAAAAAAAAATTCCCAAAAGTAGTATATTGTCCCTTGCAAAATTGAATTAATGTTCATGTCGCCACAAAATGACAAAATACGTTACTTTTGAGTTAGTTAGTTGTTTTTATCTGCCAAAAATTCTAAGATCGACTAAAGTTCCTTGCTGGGTGATGAATATGTAATCTAAGGTAGGTTTATAAGAAGACATAAAAAAAATATGCGATACTAACAGTACTACTTTTGCAATAATCAAAAGAAATAAGCAGACGCTATTTATTTTTTAAGAAAACAGAATACGTTACATGGAAGATATAGTGATATGCAACAAATGGCCCTTTGGTTACTCACTAGGTATCCATCATCGCAATACTGGTTCAATGCTGATTCAATGTTTGTAGTATACATGGCTATAATAAATTTCAGACCTGCCAACTTCTGATGATAAAAATGAGGGACAGACGACGCGTGCTATAGCACGCGTAAGCTAGGGGGGTCCGGGGGCATGCTCCTCGGATGTTTTTTTTTAATTAAGGACTCAAAACGTGCTTTCTGGCACAGTATATGATGGTCAATTCTCACGAAACGTCGACATTTTGTTGCTTACATTATAAATCGAAAAAAACACTGATAAGCATGTTCCCATCGGATGTAGTTTAGCGAGGGCTTCAAAGGGATATATACTTTTGCCTATCTATCTTTAGAATTTAGGACTACATGGGTCAAATAATGGTCATTTAGAGTGTTAATTTCCAAAAAAATATTCTCATTTTAACATATCACTTGTGACAAATAATAAAAAATCCTCATTAATTTCTTTATCTGAAGGCAAGTTCACATCCTCACATATTTGATAATTCCCCAAAATTTAAAATCGTTTGATTGATTCGGAACTTACTTTTTCAGTCGGTTTTTAGTGATTGTGTAATTATGTGTCACTGTTAGTATGCCATATTTTGCCAGCATGGACATATGAATTTAAAAGTTTTATATTTTATTGTCAAAACACCTCTGAGATAGTTGATTATTCATATCAATACATTATTCATTGATCAAGCACAAAGACTTATTCTCATAAGGGTACTTTGAAAACCAGACGAGAATTGTGTAGTTTTTGCGTTACCGTTAGTATGCGCTTTATCCATTCTCAAATTACAAGTCCTTGTAATTTAGTGGGAAATGTTAATACATAGTGTCACCGACACCTAAAGGTACATGGACGACGTGCAGATTTAAACAATAATCTAACTGTAAGCTTTACTGTTAATTACAAAAGCCTTATGTTACCGCTAGTATGCGGTTACCGTTAGTATGCAGAAAATGAATAAACTTTTCTGCCACTTGGTGACTAAAACGAGATCCCAAATACGACATATGCTATACGTCTGTGATCAGCAAGAATCTCCAGGTGTGGACGGAATATAAGAAGTAGCTGGAGTAATTTGATTTCCTTTATATATGGCAAGTTATCATATCTGAGTATTATCGGTGGAATAGTCTTGTCCGTAATTTATCTCTGGAGAATACAAAGATAATGCAATGTTAAGGCTCCGTATTGTAATTTTGTGTAAAAAATATGACGCTATCCAGTGGGTTGTATTATATCATAATACTGCATGATTGTCATATATTACAGACGCCGGTAAGCTCATGCATACTAACGGTAACGGTATACCAGCGGTAACGTCATACTTTATACTTTTGCACTATGATGTTTGGCTTTTAATGTTGCAATGTTAGTGCTAATATTTAGCTGCAGATAATCGTATGCTGTATTGTTTGTTATGTATACGATTTAATTACGGGTTGATACAGTTTATTTTACCACAAATAAGCTAACAGAAGTCTCTAATGCTACATTACAGATTTATATTCTTATTTACTTCCTCATTGTCTAAAAATGTGTTATAGGGTGATATATCGCTATTTTATATCAACCATAATTACTAATATCGTATATTGCATGTTGTATATCCTCATAAATGTGTCATTATAGATCAAAAGTGCATAACCTGCTTATCACTATAACGGTATTTCATGTAAATCTATGTTATATATCTAAATCAAGGAGGGACGTGGCACCATGGCTAGAGCATGACGGATTGTCGCTGCCTGCCGTGCGGTTTCGAACCAGGCTTGGTGCAGGATTTTCAGAGAAATGTCATGTTTCTCCCCTCTCAATGTTTGGAAATTGTTTCGATGTTGTGTACGTGGGCAAGGCACGTCACCCTCACATGCTTCACTTGACTCATGTGTAAAATAATACCTCGTAGGACAGAGATGAAAATGTGTGCGATGCGCCGAAATGGCTGCAGGACTATATGCTCTCCGTGGAGTTGAAGTGGCACACGAACGATTAGATCCAATGACCAGTGAATAAATTTTAAACGTTGCAGCAGCAACAGCAACATGGATATTCATATTTAATTTGACTTTTGTGTGACCAGTACACAAATACAACATTTTTAAGGAAGCAGATTATGCCTTTTGACATAGCTACGATGCTAAACAATTTGAAGTATTTATATCAGCACTTAGTATTATGTAACAAAATCCACTTGCTTTATGCGTATGTTGAAATATAGAAGTGTAAAAAAGTGACAAAAATGATGGTAACAGAGTTGTCATTTTACGCTGAATAGTGAAAATATTATATTATTGATCTAAACAATTGTGGTGGTATGTATCCTACAACCCGGTACGTTCATTTTCTTTACCATTTAATAGTTTTGTCACAGAATAAGTAATGACAATTTATGAGAGTGACATAAATGGACAGGTTTCGTAACAGAAGTGACCATCTATGATATATGAAGGTAAGGTATTTTTCAAATAAAGGTATTGTGCTACTGCAAAGTCACCATATTTTAAATACTATAACATATCATTAACTTAGACATTATTAACTTGCATATTAAGTAGGCGTTTAAATAAGCCTTGTATAACTACTGAAAAAACAATTGATAGAGGTAACTGAAGTGACTAGGTGCATAATAAAAGTTTCATTTAGTGTAACTTTAACATTTGTACATTTTTTACTTTTTTTTGTCGTTCTGTTACAAATTGTCCTTATGACATTATTGCATTACGCTCTTTGGCGCAAGTTCATATACATAATTTTGTTTGGAAAACTCTCAGTGCTCATGTTCTTCGATTGCAAAGGGTAACAGAAGTGACCAATGTAAAATGAGGACATGGAAAATTGGGAATTTCCTTTATTATATTTCCAAAAATAATCTAGTTTTCTTCTTCAAATAAAAAAGCTCAGCATCTCCGCGGACATTTAGTACTCCTTAGTCGAAAAAGCATGTTTTGCTTGATTCAAACGTTACCGTTAAATCTGATATTTTGTCACTGGTAACAGAAGTGACACAGAACTCTGGGACAGCATTTTGGCTCGATATTTTTATATTACTAGTTATATTAAAAAAAGTATGTTATACAGCATTGGCATTGAGAAGGTTTTTCCTCTAAAATAATACCATTCGGTTCGCAAAAAGTGACCATGGATGTGGTACAGGATAATTATTTCCCTATTCTATATCCCTATTCTTAGCCCAACTTCTACAGCTCGTATACCAAGCAATCTGCTAGTTCATGTAAACAGCAGTCTAGCCTACCACATTTTCACACAGAGAGGTCTTCCAACAACAAACGTAGTAAAGAAAACAGTTTAGATGATAAAGGTTCCTGTAATTTATTCATGTCGATATTTGATGACCCGGATGAAGCAAAGAAGAAGAGGGTTGGGTTTAAAGCAAGAAATGCCAACATTGGTACCATGAATCTTGAATCAAAACAATCTGGCATCATGGATGAATATTATTTCACGTGTGTAAATATTGTTTTTTTTAATTTATCATGTCATATTATATCCCATCTAAACTTCACTAAAGCTTTGATAACATTATCTGATAATATCCGGAACACACCATGACACGTATATAGTGATATGGCAATCACAGCATTGTGTTAATGGAATTTGAACAGACGGACAGAGAGAACACGTTTATTTTACCAGATTACATGGCTGGGAGATACTCGCTGAGATTCAAAATAACCGCTGTTGAAGAATCTCGTGTGATCAGTGCATGTGTCGTTCTTTTTTGTGCATTATGAAGGGCTTCATGCAATAACCTGCTAAGCGCCATTGACAGGTTCGTGCTGATAACGACGGATTTGAGGTGCTGAGGTAGGGAAGATTATTGTGTAAAAAAATCTCACCTTTGCGACCATTATAAAGCACTTTTCGCAGAATCAAGTACATGTTTATGGCTGTTAGTGAGGCAAATTTCACTATAAAAAACTGTTAAGTGCGTTTACCAGTAAATATTACTAAATAACATGTAGCAAATCCAACCGGTAAGCTCACTTAACATGTTCTTGCAAATAATAGAATCACAAATCAGAAATGGCAAGCTCCATTAACATGATTTTACAAATATCAGCAATATTACTTTTAAATGTGCAAAAGTATTCAGATAAATGGTTGTGAAGTCACTGTTTCACAGATATCTAATCGATATCCAAGATTTATGAAAAAAAAATGCATAAAGCAATAAAACGGTAATGTCATTTACCATAAAATATTGTAATATTGAACTTGAAGACTATTGGCAAATACCAGTTAACGATTTTTGAAAATGTGGGCAAGGCATGCTGGGAGTCTTAGAAATGATTACTAAACTTACTTTACCAATATTATTCATAAACAAACTTATTTTACGCGGAAGCTCTTGAAGGAAAAAGAAATATTGAACTTAAACTTTGAAGTCGTTTTTCTCAAAACTATAAAACATGCAATTAACAGGTTCTTGCACGGAGCCATTATTATGTTTTATGTAGCCATATAACTGAGAATATGCATAATCCCGAAATTACGAAAATACATGATATAGAAATGATATTTTTGGAGCTTGTTTGTTTATGTATATTGTGATAATTCTTCTCTCGGTGAAGGCTGAATTCGTACCAAACAAAGATATAATATACATGCCTACTGTATAATTATGTATATATAATGATTTAGTACTACGCTATATGCGAGAGTAAATTCAAATAAAAACTTTAAATATAGTAGGGCCTAATCCTTAGTTTTTTTAAACATGAGCGTATATCAAACAAGCTTTTAAGTAGAGGATGTTTATCCCGGATTATGTGTATGTTATGTACCAAACGTGATGAGAGACAAACATATTACCCCATATCAGGCTACCAGTTGAATGTATACGTTTTATGTTACGATTAATACATTATATACTTCGTCGCCTCGGAGCTAAAGGATCCTATCTGACACTCGTCAGAGTGACAGATAGGATCCTTTAGCTCCGAGCCGACGACTTAGCCACTTCAAGTCATTATTACCAATCAGCAAAAACAGATGTATAAAATCACATTTTAATATACTTGTGTTACCGTTAGTATGCACAGCTTATAAGATCCCTAATAAAAATATATTCCACCGACACCTTCGTAAATATTTCTATTTGATTACTAAATATTTCTAAATTAGTAACTGCAAATACCAAGTACCTGTCTCTAAAGTAACAAAAATGATCATGTTTGACACATGTTGATACACAACGCGCGTTATGGTTGTTAATATGCAGAAATATCAAAGAACCGATTGAAAATGTTTCAGATTGTTCAATGCCAATGACAAAATTGTTAATATGGCTGATGGTCCATACTGTACATCTAACAATCCACATCAGGTAATAAGAATGTTTAGCAATGACCAAATCAATCTGACACTCCTCAAGGTAGCTGCATATATTAACGGTAACAAGACAATAACAGTATCGAAATGATTGCAACATTTCATGAAAAGTTACAGACATTAGTGTTCCCATTTTTTTGTGCAATACTTTGAAAAGTAATCTCTAGGATATGCACAGTCTGAGTGTTAAAGCGTTTTCACTAATTTTATTTCTTCACTCAATGGACCTGAAATGTCGACGTTTCGTGAGAATTGGCCATATGCATCAATTTGGATATAACGAAGGTTTGAGCATGATAATTGGGATTGTTATGGAACCATAAAAAATGCGTGACATTTATAATGTTTTGCGTGACGGTGGGACATGACTATGAAATGCGTGACTGGTCCGCGAGATTATGCGGGACGTTTGGCAGGTCTATTATATCTGCAGTAAATATGGTAAAAATGTATTCAAGTGATACTGCTAAGTTGTTATAACACTACAGACCAGCGCCATCTATTTTGACCAAAAAAACAGGGATATATTCCCGGAGATATATCAGGCAGTTCACATTGAGTGGGCATATAGCCTATATGAGAGGTCTGTATAGCAGCTGAGCAAACACTGTTTTATTTGTGCACGAGGGCTACATGTATGCAGAGGGATATAGTAGATATGCTTTCACAGGGTCCACGGTCGATATCATGACAGGGCTTCTGCGCCATGATACAATTGAATTTATATATCGCCTATCACTAAAAAGCGTTCGTGTATTGATTCAATAGGCCCTGTGCAGGACCCTGTGAATTCACAGTCGCCCACATAGGCCTAGTTGTACATATAATCTGTGTAATTATCTATGGACCCAGGCATGGACCAGACTTCAGCTGTTATATTAGGCTAACAATCAATAGGCCTATCTGCAGATCATCATATCATGTACAGGTAGGCTACTATTTCAGTACGCTATATACTGATATATATAGGGCTTGGCAAATTTAAACATTTGCATAGAGACGGAATATAACCACATGCCGGTCGGTGCTAATATGAGATTCAGGCATGCATGAAGTCACCTGGTCACTGGAAGACCAACAATACAAGCCACTATTTTACGTTCCGTGTGAAACAGGTCACAATGTATGTCTAATACGTGGTGTAGGTCCGAATAATCTTGTATTTCTTTCTCTGGATTAGGCCTATACCCAAGGTCGAGATTAACCTGTACATCGACAATGTGTCGTCGGGTCACCAAATATAGCACCCGATATACAGTGATATAGCATCATTCGTGTGGAATAAGGTAGGTCCATAGGGTCTTTATCGTGCATTACTTATACCTGAAACCGATGTAATTAAATAACATAATACCTCTTGGTATATTAATTTCATGATTAGGCCTACCGGGACGAGGACGGGAAGAACTGAAGCCACCGTGAAACCTCTGTTAATGACCTTTGTTGTAAGCCAATCAGCTTCTAGGAAACATTTTCTGTGGCCCTTGTTTTGACTTCCTTGCTGCATTCTCCCCAAGCTGGCCACTCCACCCCCTTCTAAAAAAATTACGTTGAATTCATCTGTTTACGCTGTTTATTTTGTGCAAGTGCTGCCTAAGATAGTTTATTGTCTTCCCGGCCATCTTTATTTCCATATTTTTTAATTTTAAAATGATATTAATTTTACAATTTTTGTAAACAGATAATTATGTAAAACGTCTTTGTTTCAAACTAATGAATATTATCGTATATGGTCGATGTACGATATTTACATTTAATTTTTTTTTATAGCAGAATAAGTTTTCCATCCGGGCACCAGGTTTATTATTTTTCCTGTAGGCCCTATATATATAAGAATGGAACAAAGAGGACAAATCAATTTTTTTTAAACGTGAAGTAGATTAGATATAGGCCTTATTTAGCAGAAATTTGACGTAGGCCCCCTATACATGTTATAGTCCATGAACACATTGTCACTTGGTCAAACCCTTTTGCATCACGTACAGTGACCTGGTGATGTACAGGAATCCATTTCGCGTTCTCTGGATTGCCCAGCAAAATTAACGAAACGTTGACCCAATATCTGCTTAATGTTGACTTACCTTATGCGATGCTGCCCCAACATCATATATATCGTGTTTACTATATATTGTCATGCCATCCACAGATTAATTAATAAATACCTTGAAGTTTCAGCTCATTGCAGCTCGCTTAGCAGTTATAACATGTATAAGAATTATGTTGTATTTTAATAAACGTTTCATTGAACCAGTACAATACGCACGTGTATCACTCATTAGTTCTTTTTCTGAATTTATTCAGATTAATGTGACCAAAATATTCCAATCATGCCCTAATAATTAGCTATGTACCTGTCAACATGGGGGGGGGGGGATGGGTGTCACCTCCGCGTGGTCCCCCCTGGGCAACTTCTTAGAAGGCCAAGCACACCCAAACGTTTTTGCCTTTCATCGAACCAGGTTTTTCTATTTTTTGTGACGTGAAGTTTTTTGTGTTTGCTTTCCGGTGGTTCAGGGTTTTTCACTGAGGTTGTTATGTTTATTTTCGAATAGTTTTCAGTTCAAATTCTTTATATATTCTTTGTATATTCATATTTATATATTTTTTCATTGTACAGTGGGTTCTTTGATCTGTGCTGGGTGATTTCTCTGGGATGTTGCCCCAGGATTGATCGTCCAGCACACACTTTGTACACATACGGAATTGTTTGAAGTATATACAGTGATATATTAATGGTTTCTCTTTGGCATCCTGGTGATGGACGGGATGTCCGAAAGAAACCATTGCTATATAATTATTTTCTCACTTCATTGTTTTAATGGTTTCTCTGTGGCATCCTGGCGGATAATGCAGCATGTCATAGAGAGGCCATTGCCGTACAATTAGCCTGTGGTGACTTACGGTGTCCTCACGGTTCGTGATCGCTTCTGTGATGTCCTTCAATATCACGGACCTTGTTACCAACTGTGGGGGCACTGTAAGTCTTTAATTTTTGAGATTTTTTTGTGGTTCAATGATTTCTCTGACCATACTGGCCGAAAAGTGAAGTAAAGAAGACATTTTACTTACTTACTTAATGGTTTCTCTGTTCATTGTTTATGTCATTGATCATGTTGATATTTATGTCAATTTATATTGTGTACATACATACATTATTAAGACTTCATGGAGATATAGTGACTTGATAAGTCGCTCATTTTATAATCACTTCATATTTTATATTATTTATGCTGACATTTTCATACTCATTAAACTGTGTTGTAGTGCAGGCGCTACAACATGTTATCAAACTCGTTACATATAGGTGCCAGAAGCATCATCTTATTATCATATCAAGCCTTTTAAAATGAATATTTTAGTACGAACATGCAGTTATTAGTTTGATCTTATCTTTACCACTTCTATTATCATGATTATACAATATAGGATATTGTAATACTTGGAATTTTCACTGAAGTAAAGAAGACATTTTAGTTACTTACTTACTTTATCACTTTTACTGTTCAACATATCATATTATTATTTTAGTCTGAATTGTCATTTAAATGGCCATACTGGCCGAAAAATGACGTAAAAAAGATATTTTACTTACTTACTTACCTGTCAACATTGTCAATCTCGATAAACGTTTCAAATTAACATTTTATTTCTCTGCATCTTTGATGAATAACAAAATAGATTTTTGTATGAACGGAAAGTCGGACAGAATTCTCACATTATAGGTCTATCCCCAATAGCCTTTTGTGGGTAAAAAAAAGTAAAGTAAGGTAAAGTAAAGTAAAGTAAAGTTTTAGTCGTGAAGAATTTTTTTAAATATCACATCTCTGTATTTTGATACGTGTCCCCTTAGTTTACCTATGTACATTGTGATAACATTTTCGCTATAATCATGCTAACTAATGTTTTTATTTATATTCTGAGAAGTAAAGTTGTTCTTTTATGTATTATAAACATGTTAATGTGATAATGCATTTTTACTGTTTTGCAGGACATTCTCTTTCTAATGACAATGTACCAGGACCACAAGATATCTTTATTTGTGCTGGGGATATGCTATGTGGTGATGCTTCTGATTCTGATGCGCTCTGCTTATCACAACTGGCCTCATTCTCCTCTTTTTCGAACTGACCCAAGGTCAATGGAAATGGCGAAAAAAGCCTTACAACTCAATGATGACCGTGCGGACAAAGCAGAGAGTTACATGAGAACTGTTCCCATCTTAAGTGATGCTCATTATTTACACTCTCAGGATCCACCTCCTACCCTCTCCATCGGAATAATAACAACTAATCGTGAAAACTCAGATGTCTGGAGGCTACACTACCTGACACAGACCGCGGCAGCCATTCACAAGGAGATACGACGGGATGATCTATTTGACAGAAAAGTGTTGTTCATATGCAATGTTGATCCACATCCAGACACTTACAACGAATCCAAAAGAATACAACATTTAGTGGAATCTGTCAACAGATTCTCAGGGAAAGAAACTACAAAAACCTCAGCATCGGAGCTCTTTGAAAAAGAAAAAAATGACTACATATTCTGTTTAGAGCACGCCGTAAATTATGATCCTGAATATGTGATTTTACTGCAAGATGACGCAGTCGTAATGGATGGCTTTTTAAATGTGTTGTATAATAATTTACATAATAGAATAACAAATGATCGTGTGGGAAGAAAAGATGGCCATAATTCAAAATCTTGGACGTCTTTAAAACTCTACCACCCTGAAAAGTGGCAAGGGTTTTCCTTCAGCCTTAAAACGTTAATAGAGCTTTGTGGTTTTAGCATGCTGGTCGGTTGGAGTTTTGTAATGTTTGGATCAATCTTTCATTCGATAAATAGGCCATATTCACGTTCGCGATGGCAAATTCAGTTATTTTTTATTGGAGTAATCTATGCACTGACACTTGCGATATGTATCGGCCGTCCGGCAATTCTATCGATCATGGCGCAGCACCCTCAGCTGTACAAAGTCGTATCCGATCCTGGGTGCTGTATTCCCGCTGTTATGTATAACAGAGCTTACATACAAGGCCTCATAGACTTCTTGAGAAAGACCAGATGTCACATCGATTTTCCAGTTGATTTGGCCATTGACAAGTATTTTTTTATGACAGGTAATAGTAGCTACCTTCTGGAGCCTAATATCGTTACACACGTCGGTATGTTGTCATCACTACGCCCAGGTCTTAAAGTGGCATCTGAATTTTTATGACGTTCTTATAATATTTTATTTGGGATAAATAAAATGTCTTCCAATATGTAATGACAACATTTTATAATTTTAATGCTTGTCATGTACATATTGTACCTCGCATAATAGTTTTCTGTTTTAGTATATGTCGGTATTCCAAAGCGATTTATAGATATTGGGCATGTAATTGGTCGATCAATTACATGCCCAAGATCTAGGTCAATCATTTGGTGAATGCCTTTAGAATAATCACCATTACAGCTCAATTATTGATTAGTCTTCCTTAATATACCCGATCGCTTTCACCTGTGGTGGTCGTGTAACGAAATCAATGTGTATCATACTGATATATGCATGTATGAACCCATGTGAGACCGCAACAATTGTATAATAATAATGTATTTCTAACCAGGCTAACTATGCAAATTATGCAAGAAAGTCTACATGGTCTAAACTGGGTGATTGTATTTGTGGCATAGACAGAGTAGATCATGCTCAGCCAAACATTACATATATGTAACTATCTCTAAAAATTTCACTTATTAGGATGATATCATATAGCCCAATGTGATTTGCAATACCTAAGTGCAATACCTAAGTATTAAACTGTGAGAATGTTAGTCAAATTTAATTCGAAAGGTGCACTGCTATTTCTCCAGGGAGATCTTTTAGCCAAATATATGTAGGCCTACCATTTATTGGAATATTTTAGAATAATGACATCCATAACTGCTCCTTATTCTATTAATGTAACTGTAATTCCAGCAAAACACGTCTCACACATCTGTCCTAGTATTGGGTAGCGTTTCAGCAAAGCCACTTAAATACTAGGAAAATGCTGATAGATTGCCACAACTTTGCGCTTATGCTGGACGAGCGTATTGTGTTTCCTTGGATTATAGAAGAGTATTAACCACGAAATGCCAAATAAACCAATAATTGTGTCATTCGTTCTTGTTCAGCTGTTTCTAAAATATACAATAAATGAAGACAACAGTGGAATTGCCTTTATCATGTTTATTAAAAAAATGAACTAACATATTTACTTTGTCACTAATCTAAGTCCACAAGACGTGCACCGATAAACATGGCTGATACTACATGGATACTGATGCTCAATTACTGAATCGTATACAACCATGAGAGGTAAACATGTTAACCATCGAAACCCTCACGATGCATTATAGGTGATCTATCACCCCTTATATGGTATGAATGATTATGTCCTTATATGGGGTGATTGGCTCTCAGAGGGTCACATGATGGTCAATCACCCTATATATGGGGTGATCGGCTATCATGTGACCCTCTCAGAGGGTCACATGATAGACAATCACCCCATATAAGGGAACACTTGTGCCCCATCGTGTGGCAACTTTGATTTATTTGTCACAAAATTATTCATACTATATAAGGGGTGATAGATCACCTTTAAAGCATCATTTTGCATCTCTGAAAAATGACTTAATTTCCTACCCGTAGGGATTTTGGAACGTACATTTCATATAACTGTTTTAATAATAGCTATATTTTCTTTCATTTACCACACACTTCAAGTCATTTTCATTCACTGAAAGCCAAGAATTGCGACAGTCAATTCGCGGCTTGTTGTGCAAAAAAGTGTTTTTTTTAAGCGCTACCACGTATTTTTTCCACGTTCTCTGGCTTGGGGGGTTTAAAACCCCCCTCAAAAAACATTATAATCTTATTTACGGGTTTCCTTATGAATTGGCTACAGATTAAAAGAGAAAGCCTTTAAAAATAAAAAAATTGTCATCAATCCACCATTGTCAATCCCACATCGTAAGCACGATAGGTCTTTTACTGTTGGGCCTATGTAGCAAACACTGGACCATTACACGTTTAATCAATATTGGGTCAGTGTATCGTGCTGACAGACTGTACACTAGTAAGAACGATGACCCAGCACTGGGTTCATGTTAATCCACAATCTGAGATGATGTCCCAACATCAAACAAAGAGTGGTTGTTACAATCAGTTTCACTGTACACATTCTGCTGGTATCTTTGTCTTACACAAAAGCAAGTCTACAATAACACAGATTAAAGACGCAGATCCAATTTAGATCGGAATAATAAATTAGCATAAAATATGCAAATTAGGCAGCCATTACGCAAAATCAAGTTTCAATCAATAACTCAGAAACTAATCAAGATAGAATCTTGAAAAAATGTCTACCCTATGGTTTTCATGGACAGAGATTGCAATAAAATATATGTTATCGACATCATGAAAACATATTAGCATAAAATATGCAAATTAGCTAATAATAAGTATTATGGAAAATCAGGTTTCAAGCAATAGGTGTCTATATCAAAGACCAAACAACTAAAGAGTAAAACATAAAATATCTATACTCCCATTTTTGTGGTCAACCTTTCATCTGAAAACATTTCAAGAGTTCCGAAATGTCCACATTACATGTAATATATAACATTTCAACTGGTAATTGTGTACACACGTGTAGTTAAGGCGTTGTGAAATGGAAATTCGTGTAAAAAAACAAAACTCAAAGACGTATTATCGCCACACACGACTTCTCACTGAGCCCCTTGACCTCTCAGCTCATACCCACGACCAGTCTAAACATTTATTTTTCATATTTCGATCTTTTAATACAGCAGTAGACCCTACTTTTTTTCTTTACTATATTAGGGTCACCCTATTACCCGGATCTCGTGGAAATTACCTTCAATTAAAATGACACCTATTTACTGTATAATTATTTAGGTTTGGGAAACTATACTTATACAATAATACCAAAATGTGTTTTTTATTGTGATTTTCTTACTTTGAATTTGTTACGGTTTACAGCATGGTACCTTAACCTATAGTTACATGATTATCCGATAATACATACATAAAGTGACCAATAAAGTAAGCATGTGCCTGTAGCATTTTTTTTATTTCATTCTGGTGCCAATTCAGAAGTGTGGGCATCTTAATTATAGTTCAAATAATATGTAAAAGTAACCTGATGTTGATAAAAGGTTGCCCACATCCTGCTAAGCTAGTTACCAAGCATCGAAATATGAATATTAGGGATATCAACATGTTTATTTGGGATATCGGGAATTAAAAATAAACACATCGTGCACCTTCTGATTGCCAGAAAACTATGGCGTTGTTTTTTTTAGACAAAAGCCTTATTATGAACATGGGTTTGCTTAATTATTGGAAAGGTTACGTACACTATGCATACTAGCTGGTGGTAACAGTTATCCAGAATAGTAATAAAAGAAAAATAATGTTTAGACCTATTTATCAGCACCTAGCATTGCACCTGCTAATTATCAATCAGTGATATATGTCGAGACATGCTTTGGGTTTGAGTCACATGAACTCAAAAGTCATCAAAACGACTTTTTTAAGCCCTTCGTGATTTCTGAGATTATTTTATGCCCATACCTTCTAAATGCCACTGACATGCTGAAACTATTATTTTAACACACCTTGGTTAAATATAACTGACCTGTAATATAGGAGATAATTGGTTATTACATGTATGATGTAATGATAAACCCATATTTGTTCATTTAGGTTATTTTTTTATTTACATAACATCTTCTACTGACATAACTAGGGTGATTTAATGTGTAATACTTGGGATAAATACCTAGAGTTGAGCAAATAGATACAACCAGTCTTTTCTGATATTAAATTTACTTTGTAAAATGACCCATTAATTGTTCTTGTCCTAATATCTTGAGTGCAAATTAGCAGATATTAAATAAATATATAATAAGTTGTCTAAAAATAATTGTCTTTAAAAATCCCGCCCATGGGGAGGGGTAGGGGATGTTTTTCATGGATGGTTATCATATACACATAGCACGGAAGACGTGTACTTTGAGATTTAAAGGGTCATTATATATTGTATTGAACCCCATATTTGTTATTTTTTATTTTCACTTCACGTAACATCTTCTAGTAACATAACTAGTGTTTATTCTGTGGAGCACATACCTGGAGTTAAAAAACAATCACAACATGTCTTCTAGGAAATAAATTTACCAAATTCAGGGAGTAGATATGTTTGATGAACCGATATTTTTTACAGCCCCGATATTTTGAGTGCAAACAAGGAGATATTTTATAGATAAATAATGAGGTGTCTAAAAAGTATTGTCTTTAGAAATCCCGGCCATGGTGAGGGGGTAGGGGATGTTTTTCATTTCTGGTTTTCATATAGACATAGCACATTCATTATATATTATAATGAACCCCATATCTTGTTGTTAATCTATTGTATTTTCTTGTTACATAACATCTTCTAGTAACATAACTAGTGTTTATTCCATGGAACACATACCTGGAGTTAAAAAAACAATCACAGCATGTCTTCTAGGAATTAAAATTTACCGCCTTTAATTCAGGGGGTACATATGTTTGATGACCCGTTATTTTTTCCAGCCCCAATATTTTGAGTGCAAACAAGCAGATATAGAACAGATAAACAATAAGGTGTCTAAAAAAATATTGTCTTAAAAAAATCCCGCCCAGGAGGAACGGGTGGAGAGGGTTTTGTTTATCTGTTTCCATATACACGTAGCATAGGAGGGGTGCAATTTTGGAGTTAAAGGGTTATTACATGTATTAATAAACCCCATATTTTTTTTTTTATATATTAGTTTCACATAACATCTTGTAACAATACTAGTTTTTAATTCTTGGAATAACTACCTGTAGTTGAAAAAATATATGCAATATGCCTTTTAGTAAATTAAATTTACCGTTTAAAATTCAAGGGGGTACAATATATTTGGTGACCCAATATTTCTTCCTGTCGCAATATTTTGAGTGCAAACAAGCAGATATTGAATGGATATTGAATAAGGTGTCTAAAAATTATCGTCTCCAAATAGGGGGTAGAGAGGGTTTTCATATTAGATTTTTATGTAAACGTAGCAAACAATATGTGGAATTTGGTATATAAAGGGTTATTACATATATTGATGAACCCCATATTCTTTAATTTTTTTCATTTTCGTCTCACATAGCATATTCTTGTAACATATCTAGTGTTTAATAAATACCTTTAGTTGAAAAAATATATACAACATGCCTTTCAGTAAATTATATTTACCGCTTAAAATTCAAGGGGTACATATGTTTGATGACCCAGTATTTTTTCCTGTCGCAATATTTTGAGTGCAAACAAGCAGATATTGAATGGATATTGAATAAGCTGTCTTAAAATTATCGTTATCAGATATCTCGCCCTTGGGTAGGGGGGTGGAGAGGGTTTTCATATTAGATTGTCATGTAAACGTAGCAAGCGATATGTGGAATTTTGGATTTAAAGGGTTATTACATATATTAATGAACCCCATATTATTTTTTTATTATTATTTTCGTCTCACATTGCATCTTCTTGTAACATAACTAGTGTTTAATTATAAGAATAAATACCTGCAGTTGAAAAAAATATACACAACATGACTTTTATAAAATTAAATTTACCGCTTAAAATTCAGAGGGTGCATATGTTTGATGACCCAGTATTTTTTTATGCCCCAATATTTTGAGTTAATAGTTTGATAGGTAGCAGATCTTGTAAGACAGTGCAGTATGTATGATACAATATTATGTTGAACAACACCAGATTGGTATTGTTGTTCAGTGTATGTCTGCTTATTCATGTATTCACTTCAATTAGAATAATGAAATGAAACGAATCGGGCTTTAGGCCACCTTTGTGCACATATAGGCTAAACTGGGCCAGGAGAACCTCCTGAAGATGGTGAGATGATTGGGATGACACTGCCCTCCAGACACAGGATTCGAAATTCGTGCCCTGGCGGTCTGAGGCCGAGCACGTTACCTCTCGGTCACGGAGGCTCCCCACAATACTGACTTTCACACGTGGATGGGAAGAAACATATTTTGTCTCTTTCAAACCGCCGAGACCAGGAACCGAACCCCGAACACTGGCGTGAAAGGCAGCGGTGCTAACCACTATCCTAGGGCCCCCGCCCATTAGAATAATGAAACGATATGGGATTATAACTTAATGATGTGGCATTAAATTGTCAAAATAAATATTTCATTTGCAGTATGTGACATTATAATCTCAAAATATTGCATCGTCATGTCAGAATATGTTAGTTTAATATCAAAATATTATAGTGTCCAGTTACATCCTTATAATGCCTAGATGCTCTGGGGTTTTCGGTTGTCAAACATTTCCCATCCTCAGTCAGCAGCCGCCGTTTAGTTAACCTCATTCCATTATAACGTGTTCCATGGTAATATTGTTATAGGTAGCACATGTTCTTATGCAGTTTAATATATATGATAATATTATTTTGGTCGACAACCGGTTGGTATTGTTATCCAGTGTATTATTCACTTCAGAAAACTGGACTTGGTGATTGCTCCCTGAAGTGTGGGCTCGCACAATCAATTGCTTCAAATACTTTATGGAACACTATAAATGGGCATTACAGACACGTGCTTATTCTTTTCAAACATGATATGTTATGACGTACCAAGATAAAGGTTAGGTGGGTAGACCACACACCATGCCCACACTTAAATGCAGATGTGGTTGATGTAAGCTTGCCCAGTTCTTTTTTTTGCTTTTTTTTTGTGACAATTGGTCCATGGTTTAGCATGTATATCTTGATATAACTGAATCATGTAGATTCAGTTTGAGTAATTACAATTTTGGGGATTATCTTCTTTTCCTATGAGACTTTATGAATTTCAGCTGATTTTCACAATTATCCCACTACACTTCCTGTCCCTTGAAATATTTATATATGGTTTGGTACATATAGATATACAAGCCATCTACTCGGTCGACTTTATTTTTGCACAATCTTCCCCAAGGTTGACATCAAACATTTTCCTCCGTTCAAACTAACATTTAGGGATTAAGACATGTCAGTAGGTGATATGTTGTTACCTGGCGGAATGTGGCCAGATTAGATTGAAAGGGTAAATTAATGGGCATGTACAAATCGTAGCCTCGGAGCTAAAGGATCCTATCTGACACTCGTTAGAGTGGCAGATAGGATCCTTTAGCTACGAGGCGACGATATGGTGCTTAACGCCACGTTTTTTCAGTGAAGGTCATTTAATGTCAGGCAAAATATTCCACTGTCCTCATGTTGAATAATATACTTACTTGGAAGACGTTATAATGGAATCAGATCAACTAAACGGCGGCTGCGACTAAATACTTGACAACCAAAAACACGGAGCATCAGGTGATGGCAGCAAGAAGTCACCTGATCATTCTAAAACTGGCTTTAAAATGATATTTAACCATCAAAACATGGATATAGACACCTCATATATATGTGCAGATTTCACTGATGATGGCCGATATAGGATACACAATATAATTTTCGGTAATTTTTAGCTGAGATGTTTATCTTTGTTTTGGTACCAAGAAACCTAATTATGAGTAAATTTCAACGGACAATTATTTTTGATCCTTCTTCCCACAGACTATATTGTAATTATATCTGAATTTCAACGGAAAAACTTCAGCCCACTCAGTCATCTTTTCCCACTTCCAATTCTTGATAACTAAGCAAATCCAGCAGACTCGACCAGAAACCTGCGAGTCCTATTTGACATGAATTTTAATATATCATGTATGTAGTGCCTGTTTCTATCATATTCGGGATATTCGACGCATTGGAAAAAGTCTACCATTTGTAATGTTGTCACTATGAGTGATAGGTCACTTATGCAGTGTTTAAAACTGGTAATTGCTTGTCTTGCCACTGATGCCCAGTGGAGCGAGAAAAATATATTCCTAAAAAATGAAAGAGGAAACTCCATTCTGTGAATGATGATTCAATTTTAATTTGAGAAAATCGCATGACCTCTGTTGATCAAACTTCATGTCAAAAGCTTGTATACAAGTGAATTATTATTATGAATAATTCATAAGAGTAAAATAGAGTATTTTCACGTCAATTGCAATGGTAGACGGCTCTCTTTCGGCTGGTCGAGTTGGAATTTTAACCCACGTAAAATTAATAAAAAAAATTATTCAGCCACTTTAACGACGTAGCTTTATTATTGTGAAATCGGTTTTAATGTTATTAAACCAGTCTTCCTTCTCTTCACTAGGTGGCGTTGTTGCTTCGCCCCCTGGTGAGGAGGAGACAGTTTCATGGCTGTCGCAAATTTTGAGATTTCCGCTGCTTAGTTGATCAGTTGATGTACATAGCGTTTTGACGACGTCACGGTTTTGTACCTACCCAGTGAACTGGTAAACCTGTGTAGGTTCGATGCTGGTACAGCGGCGGAGATAATAGGCACATTGTGCCACCATAGGGCCAATGTCACAAGGTAGGCTACCCACCCAGTAGCCTAGATGCAAACAATTGTATAGCATTTGTACAATGCTGGGCCAGCGTTGTTTAAATGTTATGCAAATGTTTTGTGTTTGCTTGGCAGTTTTATTGGCAATCGGAATTCGGTTGGCTTCCTGCAGAAGATAATAAATTTGGCCATCAAACAATATCCTATTTGTCCTCTCAGTTAAAAAAAAGTTGTGTCTCGAGGGTACATTTATGAGTGTAGAATAGGGGGCCTATCCATATTTGGAAAAATTGTCGTGCGAGGGTACATGTGAGATATTGCGCCTGATATAAAGAAAAATACACGATGTTCTATCACTTTCCTGTCGAATAAAATGTCTCATGAAGTTTGTACAGAATTTGTAACACAAAATACTGAACTAGATTACAAAATGATACACGATTTTCTGAACATCATTAAATAGGTACGTATGAAAACAGTTTGAGTCGTCCTTTATTGAACAATGACATGTAACAGAACATAAGGATGAAGAGTACCTTACATATTAACTGAGTGACATGAAAATATATACATTAAGTCGATATAAATAATAACTCTGTATAATAAACTTTAAGAGTACTGCAGGTCACATGTCCCATACAGCTAATAATTGCCAATCATTAAAATATAGTGAACTCCTGCAGAATGTTACCACCAAAATCATGTAGTTCGATGACGTAACCGAGTACCAACCACTTTACAATTACACTGAAGTTAGTGAAGTGGGTTGCCGCACTCCACCAACATCGGTCATACATGATCATGGGTGCAGGCTTCGCATTGGCAGTTGATGAACCACTAGTTATTTTATTGCGGTTTTTGCCAATTCTAATAATAAAATGGGCTAGTTGTGAAAACTATATTTCTAAAATTGACATGGCTCGTTTGGGTCTGACTCATCAAAACACCACCCTAGAAAAACTGAGGAAATGCCTAAAAATTGCAAAAAAATGTGATAGAAATACTGGGTTGCCAGACATGGCTTGGCTTATAAAGGGACATGCCCAGGTCTAAAATCATAAACAAATCAGTGATTTTATTTTGGCTTCTTAATAGGACCATATGATGTAAACACGTCCATAGACTAGAACTGCAAAAGTTTGTAAATTTTTGTGCTGCGCATTCACCAGTTAGGCTAGATATAGAGACGAAGTTCAACACCACAAAGTCTCGGAAGTTAAAACACGAAGGTGCTACTGGATATCCATTGGATGGTTTCCTATAGGTAAACTTCGAAAGATAATGTATAGAGCAATACATAGATATTTTTCTTATAGGCCCTATGTTAAATGAATAAATGATGTGTTGATTGTAATACCTGATTCCGTCAACAATATATAGTCCATTGTGAATTTAAAATTTAACCTGGCTCGCCAATGGTTTAATGGGAAAAAAACATCACCCAATGAATTCCGCAGAGGTATACGGTGACACATGTATCACATATAAACAAAATTGTCCAAGCAACAAGAGAGTTACCATGGTTACTGTCGATAACAAAGGGCGGCGACGGTTACAACCCAGCAAACACAACAAATTTGTCTAACATTTGTACAACGTCGGCTCAACGGCTTCGACGTTGGTCCAACATTGTACAAAAGTTATACAAATGTTTTGTTTTTTTACCGGGAAGGCAACCGCCGAGTAAACGCTGTAATTTAGCATTTACTTGGTAGAGGGTGCTCAATAACATGATTGATTTGTCCTGTTCACAGTGCGAAATCACCTTCTGGGATTTGACAGATGTCATGTGTGTTGACAGTGACATTGGGGGACGCCTGTTGTCGCGCCATCAGAGGTTCGAGACACTCACAGCTATTATCCTTAGTATCATTATGCTTAGTGTCGTATGATCGAGTCCTTTCCTCGTCTAAACAACTCGCCTCGCAGGGAGATTTGTCATTATCGGGAACGCCATCAAGAAAAGACGTGGTAGGAGAACAGAAAATTGGAGTCAGTTCCACTTTCACCGACTGTGACACCGTGTTGGTAGTGGTGGCATTCATGTCTACGAAGCTGGTGGCATTGGTCGCCTGTGACACGTTGTTTTGAGACAAGTTAGAGCCGCGTCGCTGCTCTTGTCTCACCGACAAATGAGTGTCTGTCAACTGTACTATCTCTGGTGATTGCTCCGTTTTCTGGGCATTTCCAATTTTGCCGTTCTGCTGCAGGTGACATCCTCTTGACAAACGTCTTGCCCTGGCGAGCAGGGCATCCATAGTGCCACCGGCAAATGACATGCGTGACATCTTTGTGGTGCTCGAGGCAATACTCATCTGACGAGAACGACGTCTCCGATGCTGGTAGTCAAACCACCAGTCCCTCATTTCCTGTCGTACCTGTAACCAAGAATATATAATATTATATATTCTTGCTGTAACAAATGAACATGGATATGTATACAAAACAAAACAACTGTTTAACAGAGGGACATGGAAACACGATAAAACAATATGCCTATACTGTATAGGGTCTACAGCTAATCATGCTAATTTCTTAGGCATATTCCTCGTTATATATGTTAAGCCACGGTAAAACCATTGTATATGTAATTCTTGTATTGTAATTGCAGACGCATAAAACAATTGGTTTTTTCAAACGGACTTTATTATTTTAGTGTGATTTACATAAGGAAAACAATTAGTATCATTATAATCTTAAGTTAATGGGTTCACTCTGAAAAACCCTTTCCATATTTTTATGAGCCATATAACCTACAGAACATACGCTAAGAGTTTGTACCATGAGTATATACACTGGGCCCCAGTGTGGATCTATATCACAGTGAAACTATTTTTTACTATTTTCGTGTGGTATAAAAAAACTGCAAATGTTCGTTCTTATTTATGTGTAAACTGGTAAAAACTGAAATGTCCCTTAGAAAGAATGGTTTAAATATGGTATTCTACAGATATTTAAATATAAAAAAAATGACGGGCGGTGATAAGGCTGTAGGCCTACAATTATTCAACTATCTTAAAATTATATTATAGTAATCTAGTTGAAAAACTAGAATCACCAGCTAGTTGGCTGTTGTACACACGTAATCGCGTTGACGTAACATTGTCATCTCGTTAGTCCAGCGTCATGACTAGGAAAACAATGTTTCAAATACAAAAAGAATCAGAAAAATTAAATTAGCGTAATATGGGGTCGATATTGGGTATGAGTCACAGACAATGGGCCGTCATTGTACCAATGTCTGAGGTTTCCTGAGCATGACTTCACATCAAAATATATTGTGTACAGAAACGTAAAGCTTTGAGACAAAGAAAGTAAAAAAAAGAAAGTAAAACTAGACGAGATGGCCCAGCGTGCCCTCAATTACCTTGTGTAAATGCTGGCAAAGTCTGATAATTTTGAAGCTAAAATCTAAAATTGTAAAAGCTCCGTAAATATTCAGAACAAAATATTAGAAAATGACCAACCATATTTCTAACTGACGAAGAACACAGTTGTTCAACATAATATTTGCAATACGCGATCTTTTCCCAATCGTGTGCTGTTTGTTTATTGCAACAGAATGCGGGACTAAATGACTTTTAAACATCAACTATACCTAGTCCAACTACTTGATATCGATTTCTTGATAGATGAAACAGAGTCAATAATAATAAATTGTCAAAAACAGCTAACCCATTTTGTCATTTGTCACTTCAAAACAACTTGACAAAACTATATAAATAAATGAAGCGCACAAAAAAGCTTAAGAAACTTTATAAATAAACGTGTCCGGTCTGCCCACATTAAAAAGCTGTCAAGATGAAAATGTATAGAATTGGGAACATTCGACTTAACAAAGTAGACACGAACCAGCCCTTAGCAGCACTCTGTAAGA
The DNA here is from genome assembly GCA_964017125.1 of Flabesymbios commensalis. Taxonomy (NCBI): domain Eukaryota; kingdom Metazoa; phylum Annelida; class Polychaeta; order Terebellida; family Flabelligeridae; genus Flabesymbios; species Flabesymbios commensalis. The sequence goes on from OZ024910.1 coordinate 18,597,859, forward strand.
CAAAACCTGATATGGTCTAAAATCACCTGGGTCGCGGAGAAATTGCTTATTTAAAAGATCTGAAGGTCCGGCACTGTCCTTGTTAGTTTAACACGCTAACCCCTAGAGCACTGAACTATTCAATTTAAATTTCCAATTATTTGAAGTTGTGTCTGGCCAACGCGATCCACAACTTTATCATTTTCACAGAATTGAAGACATTTTGTTAGTTCTAACAAGTCGTTGCACAATTCGTATCTAGTAGACTATGGTTAGAATTAAATAGTCGACATTAGTGCTCTAAGGGTTACCCCCTATGGCGCGGGGATTGACTTTAGTCGTCAAAATCTGACGTTTCTAGAGTCAGATTCTGACGTCTAAAGTCGATCCCCGCACTGTAAGAGTACAAATTTTTATAATGGTCGTAAACCAATAACATAGGTATTGCAATGAAGTGGAAAGACCCGACTAAGACATTTAGGATGATTTTAAATTGAAAAAACCCTTTGGTCTACATGGTGATAATTCAGCACTTTAAGGGTTATGCTCCCTCATGACTAGATGCATTCATCTTTGATTAAAATTCCTCAAATGAAAAGCTGTGTAATTCATCAAAACAAGGAGGTTCTGAGTTACTGTTTGATATACTATAGATCTATTAATTTTCGCGTTTTTTAATTTTCGCGAATTCCTGATTTTGGGACTTTTCACGAAGTTTAGAATTCGCGAGTAGTCATTTTTTCTTTAGTAGTGCTATTATTATAATATTTTCACGAGATTCTTGAATTCGCGAATTTTTCCTCCTCGCGAAAATTAAAACTTCGCGAATATTACCAGATCAACAGTATATTGTATTGGGTAGATTTTATACAACCATGCCATTTAAATTCACCTTGAGGTGGGACTTGACACAGCAAATGATAGCCAAGGTTAAATAGGCTAAATAGGTTAAATAGATTAAATAGCTGGGTGATTATGAAATCCTGTTGATTGATATCACGTTTTATCTTTAACATGTTTACAAACTGAAATTTATGATACCAACAAAAAGTGGAAAAAACGGAATATAATCGGGGCCGGCGGTAAAAAGGACAGAACAGAAGATTTCCCAAGAGATGAATTCATGTGATTCAGTCAGTGTGATCTTATTAGCTTGGCATGTAATGCCTCAACTCAGAGCTTAATCGATCAAACATAGGGGCCTATTCTTGGAGATACAGTCACTAACCTGAAAAATAATTACCTGCCTGAAATATATGGAAATGTCATGAAAATGTCATCCCTTTGTTAATGTCCAATGTGCTTTAAATATCGAGATATAACCTTAAAGATAATTGATCCATATTTAAAGTGAGCTCGACTAAATACCATCATTTCTGATGGACCACATTTTTTGTAATCACGATTCAGCAAACTGCATACAATGACCACGTTCTGAAGCTGTTTATTAGTGAGCCTACTTGTAAGCTTTAAAATACACATACCACATCCATGTACACATATAATGATAGGCTTAAGCATTTATTCTACATCTGTTATATTTATATTTATGTGTAGCGCTAGAACAAGTGCATTGCTTCCTCGATACAATCATCATATCAGGCAATCTACCTTTTTTACTGTCGATGAGAATATTAGTTGCGCATTGAACAATTAAATATCGATAAACACCAAGTTACACATGAAGCCTAATTGCGTGAATAATTATGTCGTAAAGAATAATTATACGTGTAATTTAACAGCTTGTTAGTTTTTAATTATAATTATATAACTTGTGCGCATCAACGGCTTATTTCCCCATTCACTTGTATGGCCAGTAAAGCTCTCACATTGAGAAAAACAGCTACCAGTTCCTGTGCTACTAAATGGGCGACACGACGCAAGCGGCATTTAGTTATTCTCGTGAAGTATCTGGTCTTTCAAGTGGACAATGGGAAGCGTGCGGGGAATTATTCCAGTCATTACTTTAACCAGCCTGGGTCTGTGTTCTCCTACAAGTTACGATATATCGTAGGATTCGGATTGGTCGAGATGGCCGAGATCGTTACTTACAGGAGAACACGGTCCCTGAATTAGGTGATGGTCTCCCGACAGAGATGAGACGTTCAACTAATGTTGGGTAAAGGTTGGGCAAGCGTTGCAGACGGTGGCCGAATCTTAACCCGTCATTGGGTCAAGGTCTCCTGTTTTCTGGGCGGCGCCCACTGAAGTATCTAGATTTATGTGTCAATATAAACCTGGTGGGTCAACAGGTCAATGTTTGATCGAAGGCTCCAGGGCCGTATTCAGACTAAGACAAATGGGGGGTTACGGGTCGACCATTCGGTCATCGAGGGGTCTGGGGGCACGCCCCTAAAAAATTTAAAAAAATGAGGCATTTTCGGGATATTCAGGAGGGTGTTACAGACACCCCCCTCCCCCCCCCCCCCCTCGGATACGGCCCACCAATGAGTCAAACGGCCCACTGGGCACACGACGTTGTTGCGCACGTTGCAACATCGTTATATGTTTTTTGCTTATACTGCTGCAGATAAAATACAGTTTGTCACTCAATCCTTATATTGTGTGCAAAATTCTACATACCGGTTTGCCAATATAAATAAGAACAGACAAATAGGCTACTGGGCGTAAGCCTGATATAGTGGTTCATTGTGCACCGATATCATGTACTGGTAGGCCTATACTGTTACCCAGAAAACACTGCGTGTTTTACAGATATAGCCCGTTTCATGTTTACAGTTATTCACCAGGTGGCGCTCACTTGGACTAATAGTGGGACAGGCGTTTAAAAAGAAATGCTAGACGTGGGAACGATTTGCTTTTGGAACAAAACCTCCGACCAAATATTGCCAAATATTGTTAAAACCATGTTTTTCTGCCAAGTCTGCTAAATGAACACGATTCCCTCTCTATACTCGTAGTTGCAGAATCAATTCTAACATAAGAAAGCTGCTTAACATTGTTCCTATCGTGCGCTGATACCTAGCTGTAGCAGTTAATTTATCATGTTTCTGAAGTCTGCACATTGTGGCAGCGAATTATTCAATCCTTAACTTTTGTATTTTGTTTATTTAAATTACAGCCATTGTATCACAGGCATTGACCCACCATTGAGCCAATTTTAATCCAGCATGTCATGTTCTCTGGGTCTCCATGCCGTGCCTACATGATCTTTCTCTAGGGGATCACACGACCTGTTTTCACCAATCAATTTTAACTTTTTCAGTGAGTTGGAGCGATGTGCGACTATTTGCGTCGAATACTTTCCTCCAGCTCTCTTAAGTCGCTCTTCAACCCTTGTCGTATTCGAGACGCAGCGGAAGAGCTATTTATTTAGACTACAGATTGCAGATATAAATAAGCGCAGCCATCTTGTTATATATTATCCTTAACCTCTATAAAATAAACATTCAAAATTATGTATTGGTAAAACATTTTTGACTTCAATCTCTTTCCTCTGAAGATAATGATTTTTTTGTCTTTTCGCAGTTGCAGAATTCAATCTCACCAATAGCCCGACATTTTCCCCATGTTTTCTAATATCTAGTCGTAGCAATTTAGTTTATCGTGGCATAATATATGCGCATTGGAGCAGTAATATAATCATTCACCTTAGCATTTGATATGTTTAATTAATTGTTTATTTAAATTACAAACATTAACCCACACATAGTAAGTTCAGTGGCGTAGCACTGAGGGGGTATTGTCTGTATGTATGTGCGGTATGTTCTTTATAGTGGGTCTAGGGGATCCCCCAAGACAATTTTGAAATCACAAAAACAATGGTTACGCCTCTAATGTTTCCTGGGTCGCCATACCGTGCCTACATTTCATTTACCGAGGCCCAAGGGGATTTTCACTAATCAACTCTTTCAGCCAGGGAGACGTGCGACTATTTGTATCAATTTTTTTCTCCGGCTATATCGATCAATCATTTTCTGAACATAGAATCTTCCGAACAAAGGACCTTCTGAACATAGAGCAGTCACCCGATCCGACACCGTGAAACGGGCTGCCAAGCGATCTTCGCTATGCAACCACTCTTAAATAACCGTTATCGATTTTACTCTAATCCTATCGTGTCTGTCGTGATTAATCCTAATCTTTATCACATGAAAATAATGTTATCTAATCGTGTCTAACCAGTGCGCTTTATCTTATCCTAAACAGCTAACAGATCTCAACATATCTTAACCGATCGCCGCAATTCTTGATATTTTTGCTTAAATAAGACCTAAAAATCGCGCGATCATTGTTAAATAATCGCAGCCATCATTCGGTAACACATTTTACATGATCTTTTTACAATCACATTGGTATCTTGATCGCAACAGATTACACATTGATCTTATTCCGGAGGGACCTATAATGTATGACTATATAGAATATTATACCAATGAATATATTCCTTGATTATACTAACACGCATGGTAAAAAATGATGTGTGATAGCTATGAATATACAATTTGCCAACTGAATAGACTTTCTGCCCACCCTATGGAATGCTCATCCAGTGAATAATAAAAGGTCTGAAAAATTACCACCATTTAAGCAGTCACTTATAACGCATATTTAGGTCAGGCATTTCCATCCTGTACCCTCTTTAATTGATATCTGTTGGTGATTTAATGCTTTGATCTGCACTCGGCCTCTGAGGTAAATCATCCGATGAGTCGGACGCTATAGAAGTTGCAACGATTTAAATGAGTTTGAGATAAATACAAAAAATATAGTCACAATCGTCCAATCGGTACCCAGTGCTGGTTCATTGTTGGACCACCGTCTACGACGCTGGCCCAACATTAAACCAGCACTGGGGCCCCGACTAATCCCCAGTTTGGATGTAAAAACGCCTGCAGTATACACACAGATTTGGAGTCCTACAGGCACCATGTATGTCATGTATGGTTGCTTGAATCTGAGAGTGCAAGCTGGATTATCCACACTTCGTCATCTAACTCGTAACCCTTTGAAGCCTGAATTTACCATTGTTATTTTCATCCACCACAAGCCGCGAATTGCTGTCGCAATTCTCGACTTGTAGTGGATGAAAATGACTTGAAGTGGGTGACAAATGAAAAAAAATTACTGTTATTTTTAAAACAGTTCCATGAACATTTTCGTTCTAAAACCACTAGGTTTCAGAAAATTAAGTCATTCTTAAGAGATGCGAAATGATGCTTTAATGCATCGTGAGGATTTAAAGGGCTAAAGGGTCGTATCTGGGACTTGATGGAGTGGCAGATACGACCATTTTATTACAAAGGTAGTGATCCAAACACAACCTGTCCTAGGTGTTCTAAATTAGTGCTAATAAATCAGCTAGATGCCACACTTAAAGGTGATCTATCACCCCTTATATGGTATGAATAATTATGTCCTCATATGGGGTGATTGGCTATCATGTGACCCTCTCAGAGGGTCATATGATAGCCAATTACCCCATAATGAGGAAACACTTGTGCCCCATCTTGTGGCAACTTTGATTTATTTGTCACAAATTAACTCATACTACATAAGGGGTGATAGATCGCCTTTAACACACACACAAACACACACCCACACACGAAATGAACGTTAAGTTGCCTGCTATGGGTATCTTCATCCCTGCTAATTCTGATTTATCAGATGCTTTTTGATATTCACGTCTAAACTTTTAGTGTGTCAAAATTGAATCATTTTAAGTTGCGGAATAAAGGTTGTACTGCACGTTCAGGTCCATAGTGAATGAATTTATATCAAATGAAAATCACAGCAAAAAGAATTAGAAATTACTCAAGGTACACTCAGAAAAAATCAATACGCCTTCGGGAAGGCAATAATTAAAATAATAATATTGGATGTAATCCAGAAGTATAAGGCTAACATAACCAATTTGTGATATACAACAAAGTATATCACTTCTAAATATATGCCCCCTGCCAAGTAGCTAAACTCTACATCGTCACCTTGGTATTAAAATGTCATATATACCACAATATCAAGGGACAGATAGGGCCTTTTAACCCTTTCAGCATCGTATTTAGACGCCCGAATTTGACGTCTATGATTCTGACGTATAGAGACGATCCCCGCCCTGAAAGAATTAAAATAATACAATGTCCGTAGACCCAGACCATAGTTATTCAAATGAACCAGAAAGAACTAACTAAGACATGTATGATGATTTCAAATTGAAAGAAACCCTTTGGTCTCCATGGTGTAAACAAAAATATTTCAGCTCTTAAAGGGTTAAATTAACAGTCTACATGCTCACCTCCTTTGTTGTGAAGCAGTACAATAACGCCACGAAGAATCCCTGTAAAAACACATCAAACCTAATGAGCAGGACAAATAGCGGGAGACGAGTGCGGCAGCTGAGAGAATTAGCATGATTATTGACACCGTGTGATTACGGTGCCGTATAAATACATCAAATATTCAAGAGAATAACACTTTTATTACTTACACATCCCATACTGTCTTTATATCAGTAATTTTCACCCACATGAGGTGCCAAATCGCTACCGCGATTCACCACCTCATGTGGATGATACGGCAAAATAACAATATTTTCAATTCAATAAAAAATAATTTATCTCTGCTTTAAAAACATAAATTTCAAAGCGGCAAAAGAAAAAATGATACGAGCATGTATCAACGCAAAAAAGACAAAATTAATTTCTTATGTCACGTAAGCTGGACTGCACAGACATAACAATTAATACAATCTGATACCAAAAGTAAGTGACACCAAACAACCATCACAGGCTCGGAGCCTCACATATAATGTCGGGACATCACACAAGTTTATTCATCGAAGATTAGATACAAAAGCCGAAGACCAATATGGTGTTAAACTCAAAATTGTATTATTATTATTCATAATTATAGCTTTAATAGCCAGGATATTTCAATAACAGAATAACATTAATTATCTTCAAAAAAGGTGCCATTGGCAGAGGTTTGGCGTCTATTTTTACTTTTAGCCTGTGGATTATTTGCTTGTCCACAACAGCTTAATGGTCAGATAAATACGAATTGAGAATATAGTCAGATTCACATGAAATTCATCAACCAGGATTATTGAATTTCGCGGATTTCTCAGTGAAATCTCAACTAATTTTCATGAAATTTTACACACATTATTTTCCATTCATGTCGTGACTCCCCTGAAAATTTTGCGAAGTTTTGATAGTATTTTAGAAGTTAGACCATTTGGCATGTAATACAATTCTGAGACGAAGTTAATGGGTTTATAGAGGGCAACATTTTTATTTATTTACTACATGTCAAATGGTCTAACTTCTTAAATACTTATCAAAACGTCGCGAAACGCTCAGGGTAGTCACGACATGAATGAAAAATAGTGTGTGTAAAATTTCATGAAAATTGGTTGAGAATTGACTGAGAAATCGGCGAAATTCATTCACCACGGTTAATGTGGATCCGACTATACTTGCGCACAGCGGGCGATGAACCCTCTCACATATTCCTGGAATATCCTCATTTTAGACACAACTACATGTACTTTGTTTTGCCAGACAGAAATGGCATACGATACAGCTGATAAGTGGAAATTAAAACACACCACTACATTATTTCCTTTGTCCGACCACTACATTCTAAGCCGGGAATGGAGAGTTATTGTTGATCAAGGACAGACCAATTATCACGGTAGGCCTGTGGTGCAATAATCAGTCAGGTGTGACCGAGTTGTTAATTATGAGGGATCCTCATTATGGTCGGAAGTGTTTTGAGTCAGTTAAAACCCTCGGAGCTCTACATTGCTAGCTGTGGAAATGAAATGAAATGAATCGGGCTTTAGGCCACCTTTGTGCACATATAGGCTAAACTGGGCCAAGAGAACCTCCTGAGGATGGTGAGATGTTTGAGATGACACTGTCTTCCAGACAGAGGATTCGAAATTCTAGCCCTGGCGGTCTGAGGCCGAGCACGCTACCTCTCGGTCACGGAGGCTCCTCATAATATTTACTTTCACACTTGGATGGGGAAGGAACATTTTTGTTTCTTTCAAACCGCCGAAACCGGGAACCGAACCCCGAACTCTGGCATGAAAGGCAGCGGTGCTAACCACTACCCTAGGGCCCCCGCCCGCTAGCTGTGGAAAAGGCCACGGCCTTCGGTCTCGGCCTTTTCCACAGCTAAGAATGTATAGCTTCTCGGGCTTTATCCTATAGACCTAAATGTGAGACGCGTGAGATTAAAAACTATGATCTCTACGTGTCACATCCGCTGTAAGTCGTGTCGCACACCATTTGGTTTCTCACCCTCTTGAAGTTGTGTCTCGCTACCGCGATCCACAACTTCAAGTGGGCGACAATTAGAAATATATTTTAAGAAATTTGTTGCTAATATAGCAATTCATAGCTGTGTGTGATTAGCTCGTGGTGATTTGGAACAACCAGTATTCTGTTTATGTAATGTGGTCCTGATCTCTATGTTATACTATAAGGACCGCATAAAAGACCAGGAGTGCATAACTTAAACCAGGGTTTTTGCGGTCCTCCTCTATAATAATGTGCGGACCGCATAACATAAACCCAATCGATTGATTGATTGATTGATTGATTGATTGATTGATTGATTGATTGATTGATTGATTGATTGATTGATTGATTGATTGATTGATTGATTGATTGATTGATTGATTGATTGATTGATTGATTGATTGATTGATTGATTGATTGATTGATTGATTGATTGATTGATTGATTGATTGATTGATTGATTGATTGATTGATTGATTGATTGATTGATTGATCGATCGATCGATCGATCGATCGATCGATCGATCGATCGATCGATCGATTGATTGATTGATTGATTGATTGATTGATTGATTGATTGATTGATTGAATGATTGATTGATTGATTGATTGATTGATTGATTGATTGATTGATTGATTGATTAATTGATTGATTGATTGATTGATTGATTGATTGATTGATTGATTGATTGATTGATTGATTGATTGATTGATTGATTGATTAATTGATTGATTGATTGATTGATCGATCGATCGATCCCGATCGATCGATCGATCGATCGATCGATGATTGATTGATTGATTGATTGATTGATTGATTGATTGACTGATTGATTAATTGATTGATTGATTGATTGATTGATTGATTGATTGATTGATTGATTGATTGATTGATTGATTGATTGATTGATTGATTGATCAATTGATTGATTTCGTTTCCGAAGAGTTCATGTTAAAAATTATTTCGAAAATATAATTTTATGTTGTCAATTAGGAAAAGTTGTTTGAAGCTGTTGTAAGCAAATAATTTTCATAATGGTATCCCCTATAAATAAGAAAAACCCTAGCCGTGGATCAGGCGACTCGCTCCGTAAGGCCGATCAGCGCTAGAAAAACCCTAGCACCGTTAAAATCAGTAATTGGATGCTTTTATTGTCACATCCTGAAGATCACCCCCAGACGCAATTTTCTCATCAAAGTCGATAAATTGCAGCTATTTTTAGGAATAAAAAAGCATTCGGTAGCAGCACCACAGATGAGGCACATTAAGAAGTGTGAGAGTGTTTTTTTATAGATTGGTTGTTATCGAGGCGGCTTAAGGTCTAACATATTTTATTGTTGAAAACGTGTTCCACTACAATAATCCCAACCCTTTTGCCGGTAATCGTTTTTAATCTGTTTTATTGGCAGTTTTTGGGAATGAAATGTGTGTTTTTTGCAAATGTATTGTCTCAAATTAAACAAATAGGAGTACATTTCATTTGAAGGATTTTGTGTCTTGATAGCGCGACCCAAAACTGTAGATGGATGAAAATTAAATAAGATAACTTAGCGGGATAAGGGTTAACCCTTTAACCGCCAGATTATCTAATTGGAATTTTCACTCACTTAAAGTTGTGTCTCGCTGACGCGATCCACAACTTCAAGTGGGTGAAAATTATTAAGATTTGACAAAATGGAGGTCGACAAGTTTCAAAACTTGCTGATTAATGTCACTTTTTACCTTTAACAGGTTTAAAAGCTGATATGTAATGTGCTAATAAAAAATATAAAAAACTAATATGGACGGCACCGGCGGTTAAAGGGTTGAACGGTACATGTATCGTGTATGATAATATCTTGATATAATCCTATACTGGTACTGACCTGTGTACTTTTGACGAGTGCAGATATAATCTCGTAAGGAGGCCAATGTTCTGGTCTGTAGATTATAAACAAAAACTGCAATCCAAATATTGGCACCAAGGAAAGAGTAGCCCTCAAGGCATGTCTACAACAGAAAACCATTAGAAATCACATAGTTTTAGAACTACTTTTTTTACAAGCACATAAACTAATGCGTTGAATAAATTTTGCTAAACTGTTAGATACATGCACATATGTACCTACTAGCATAGAGCCTTTTGTCTAATGTATCATATTCACCAATGATGTGATTGTTCATCGAAATCTGCTATATACACTGAAGCTAATTGGGAATCACTACTCTAATTTGATATTTTCAATCAGCTATACCAGATTAGAATCAGATTTGAAATTTGCAATCTGTTATAGGGTAGCGAAAATCTGTGATAGTATTATATGGCCAATCTGTTATAGCATTCCCAGTACTAGAGTTCCTAACAGGGCCTGAACGTTGGGTTCACCATGAACCGCACCGACGTTATTATTTTTTTTACATATTTTCTAATACATGGAATATAATCAACAATAAAAAATATAGAATTCCATGCCCCCCAGGTGCTCCGATAACCTCTTCCTCCAGATTTTAGATCAGTTTCTTTTAATTGCCCCGAGTTATCTCGAGAACCGTACTAAAAAGTTAAAGTACTGTTAGTATAAACTTACATTCTCCTGGTGGTCAATGTAAGATATATTAACAAAGTATTAAAAGTCATGATTAACCATGTATGTAAAGGTCTTTTCAATCTGTGTATACTGCTCTACAAAGGCGAAGGGTAAACAGTTACAGCCTTTTGTCTATGTACGGAAGTATGGAGGTATCACACAATTTGGTCAACATGAAAACCGCGTACATAACGTTTATTGCCAGCTTAATTGTTTTGCTTTTACGTTCTGAATGATACAGACTTTTTTGCGTGACTCTCAAGCAGTTGAGTGATTTAGGACAACACTAAAGTATCTGTATCAGTACACCTTATAGGGGTTAACACTATCTACCTGTCGCCCCGGAGCGCGCCATTTTGTCCCCTTAGCGGTATTCTGATTTCAAATTAACAAAATGTTTCATCCCCGATCGTAAAAAGTCAGGCCAGCCTACATGAGCTCAATGCATAATGGATTCCTAGGCCTTTAATTAAATTCAATAACTCACCAGATGTCATTTTGAGTTAAACATTTGTTTAACCACAGATATGCAAATCTGCGAACGTTGTCGAATACAGATCTGATGGGAAATGATCGTTGCGAAATATAGGTGAAAATATTTTTTGGGGGATTTTTAGGTACACATTTAGTGACATTATTATAATGATAAAAAATGTCCTAATTTATAGCATTCGTATTTTCGCAAATGGGGAATTTCTTTCATCAAAGTACAAAACAAGCTAAGAAAAAGTAATTAGTATTTGGCTGAAGTTGACAAATTGAGTTTATTAGCAAATATTCTGTGCTTCAAAACTATGTGAAATTAAAAAAAGAATGGTTCTTATCAATTGTTCCGAGGACAGACATTATGTATGACATAGTTGTTTAAGCTTATTGCAACAACGAATTTGTTATCTCCGTCGAACCGAATGAGTCACCGCGGCAGATAATGCTGCCAGAGAAAGCTACTATTCATTCAGTGGATTGCCACGAGAATCCGTCTAACGGAAGTTACTGTTTATATTGTCAAGAGATTAACGTCCATAAGAGATAGATGTTGACGGTAATTCCATTATTTACAACGATTGATGATTAGTCGTCTCTCTAGATTCGTCACACGGATCATCCTAAGGCAAACACCAATTACGATTCCTAATATCACATGTCACAAAAATTCTGTAACATTTTTGCATTGTATTTTTGCTCTAATATACAGTTTCACATATCGACATACATTTGTCATAGTTGCAAAGGACACGAATACTTAATAAACACTGAATAGGGGCCTGATATATTTGGCCTTGATTTTTTGCAATTATGCATGGAGGAAATCAACGCAGGTCTTTGAATGGTGATGTTGTATTTGACACACCGTGACCTTGAAAGGTCAAATTAAGCTAAAAAATACATTTAAAAATGTGTTGGCAAAACTTGCATTATAGAGTCTATAGCCTGGTATTGTGGTATAGGGTTCTCCCCCGATATACTTTTTTTTAGATTGTGCTACAAGCTATACAAGCCTATGTACAGTTTGTATGTCTAGCACCTCTCCAATCAAAATATGTTAAGAACTACCAACCTTGAAACAACGTGTCACATTTGGGTGTTGAATTTATCCGCACTTTTTCATCTTGGCCCATGAAAAAATAGGACTCACATTGGCCAAAAGAGCAAGTTGTGGGTAAATTCAACTATCATGAATATAGCCTAGCTGTGTTTCATGGGCCAATAGAGAAAGTTGTGGGTGCATTCAACACCAAAACTTGAAACGTTATGACCCACAAAATTTTAAAGTTCAACTTTGGAATCACCTGCTCAACAAGTTCCTCGCCATGAAGCACACTGAAATAATGTTCAGGTTTTCAAACAACATTTTCTACTTGGTGACTTTTCGTTAAATTGAATTGATACAGGTCCTGGTATGTAGCCGATAATGGACCAGTATGGTATCGAAGCCAATGTTTTTCCACAAGCCTTCTATGTTTAATTTGTTCCAAGCATCTTGGGGCTGTAGTTTATTTTCAAAACATATTATAATAAAGTACGCAAATCTCTGATAAGATCAATCCTCGGAAATGAAATGAAATGAATCGGGCTTTAGGCCACCTTTGTGCCCATATAGGCTAAACTGGGCCAGGAGAACCTCCTGAGGATGGTGAGATGATTGAGATGACACTGTCCTCCAGACACAGGATTCGAAATTCGAGCCCTGGCGGTCTGAGGCCGAGCACGCTACCTCTCGGTCACGGAGGCTCCCCACAATACTAACTTTCACACGTGGATGGGGAAGAAACAATTTTGTTTCTTTCAAACCGCCGAGACCGGGAACCGAACCCCGGACTCTGGCGTGAAAGGCAGCGGTGCTAACCACTACCCTAGGGCCCCCGCCCATCAATCCTCGGGTTGTGCGTGAACAGAGTCATTTCAAAAAAAGAATATTCAGATTCAAAATGTATTTTAATAATCTTCATTTTTATTTTCCCATTTGCAAAAAGTGTTCCAAACTGCAGATATTGGACCGTATAATTTTTTTTAGAATTCCAGGGCTACAAACTTTCCTGAACACAGAGTGCAGGACAATAAATATTACTGTTTTTAGGGCCACGCCAATTTGGTCAGCACGTCAACAGTACTTTCATAAGAAGTGATTTATATATGATGCGATCAGATCGTTTCATCAACACTTTTTCCCGTCTGTTGAACAACCGGTGATTTCTTCAAGTTTAGCCAATACACTGCCAATGTTGGGCTAGTATCGCAGATGTTGCCACAAATTGAGACAGCGTTAAGGCAACATTTCGTGTTGACCAGGAGACTAATGGCGGCACAGACACGATCGTGTCCAAGCTCTCTGTTGTAGCCAATTATGAGCAAAGTACATGAGCTGTTTCTGGATATATGGCCCCGGGGAAAATAGGTCAGTTCGTGATAAAATCCACCATATATTGTCGGGGGGGGGGGGGGGGGAATTATCTGAAAGCACACCAGTCAAAAATAATCCTAGTAAAGCTTTTTCCGCCAATGCCAGTCTATGGCCTGGTATGGTTTTAGTGTTGGTACACCTTCTACCTTGTTGGTCTTATAACAATGATGTAACTTTATCGTTTACTGTGACGTTGATACTAGAAGCCCACTATATTTCCACATTTGAATAAAAAATAGTAATATTTGGAAAATGTATTCATTTCAAGCTAATAAATATCTAGACCTCTGGAAGCCAGCGAGTTTTATGTGGCACTCAAATGAATGAACACATTGGCTGCTGGCATCAATTTCTGACAATATAATGAATCATCCGACGTAAATAACACTACAAAAGATATCAATGGCAGAGTACAGTTTACCATTTTTACAGTGCGTATCTTTATATTGAAATCAGGGAGTTACTTTGAAATAGTAAGCGTCGACTTTGTCTCTATAAACTCCGTCCTGAAACTAAACATTAACTGCTATATCAAGATCATACCATGAGTTTGAACCTCTATTCTTGACTTGCTGGTTGAAGATATTAGGCCATCATCCATGTTTAAAACTGATCTGTAGTTTGACATACACATGTTTTAAAATTGTTTCGCATGAATGCCTGTGCTAAGATAAAAAAATAATAATAACGGTATGTATTTGAAGGCATGTTAGAGCTAAGATGACTGAGTGATTAAACAACTCCTGTTCTAATCAGGGTTTGAATGTTGTTATTAGCTAGAAGACACAACGCCAATAGGCCTACGTGTATCAATTCGTGTGGTGGACATTCATAAACGCTTATAGAATCACGTAGGTATTACTATATACCTCTACCTCGCATGCTATCAGGCTTATCTCGTATACCACCCTTTGTTTGCTTCGTGGCTAGGCAGGCGTAGAAATAAATAACAAATATGTTCACATAAAAAGTTGCCAACTTTAAGTCAAACTGCCAAGCAAACACGAAACATTGAGCAATTGTTGGTTCAATGTTGGTCCACCGTCTACGACGCTGGCCCAACATTGAACCAACAATGGCTCAATATCTTGTGTTTGCTGGGTTACAGTTGACAGATCCACCTTCACTGCTCACCTGATCACAGTTTATCACATAGAAGAATAAAAGGTTTAAACAGATTCATGGATTGATTTACATCAACCATGTTAGCATCGCAACAGAAATATTCCTACTACAATCAAGTATATGCACCAACCATCTGGATTATATTCTCAGTAATAATTTAGTCAGCCTGACACAGCATGCGCACTAGCCAGTGACCTATCAATTTGCCGGTGGAATGAGCTGAGTTTTTTCTCTCAATTCACACGGCGGACAGCCCGGTAAATTATTGATCTGCTCCCCTCTGAATCACTGATGATAGGATACGAAGCAGCGCCCTGGATTTAGCCGGATATCTCCCAGTTGCAGGCCTGGATACCCTGCCACCAAGGTGATGATTGCACTCTGAAAGGTTTCTGCTCAGCATGCTCGGGCCGCAACATTTGAAGCCCTTTGTTGGGTGTTTGAAATTAGACACAGACAAAGGCCAACGGAATACAATGATTCCCAGCAGCCATGAAACTCTATTAACACACCTTCGGTTTCGTTGACGTAGGCCTACTCGGATTTAATATGACACGTTAGCCCAACTAACTTTAGTCCACCATCTTGTCTTAATTAGGCCTATAGTCAGCTGTTCCAATTAATGGCAAAAAATATTGCGCAAAAGGAAATAACCACGGACCAACAGCATGTATGTCTGTGGAAATGACAGTAAATGTTGTTTGCCCTTGCATTGCTTGATAATTGGCTCATTATACGTGCTGAATTGTGCCATCTGGCCTCCATACCTTGAATTACCATATCGGTAGAATTCATGCATGCCCTCTTCACGCATAGGAGCTGGCATCACTTCGCAAAAAAACAATATTTTTGTAATTATCATGTGTGATGCATTTATTCGTTCAATTGATGCATGTTAACACACGTATGAGGATGAATGAAACAAACTGTGGGCCTATACGCGGTTTGGTTAGGAAACACAAAAGGCGTCAACATCGAAAAATGTTTTTTACAAGTTTGAAATACTGGTGGTTACTGGTTATTTGCGATTGTACTTCCAAAGTTCACAACTGTCCATGCTTTATACATCAGAATCTGATGTTTGTAGGCGTCAGATTCTGACGTATAAAGACGCTCCCCACATTGAAAGAATTAAAACCCATAAAATAGGTTTTTAAATGAAGACATTCATGATGATGTCAAATTGAAAAATCATTTTGGTTTATACACACATATTTTAGCGCTGTAAGGGTTGAGATTGGGAATTTGTGGTAGTGGGGGAGCTCAGACAGAAAATGTGGACTGATTGTTCTCACTCGCTCCCAAAGCAGCCTGAGAGTCATCGAGTTCGAGTGAAGACACCCTGTTTGGGCGAGAAGGTTTCACCACTGACCTGAGAACAGCAACCCGTCTGTCAGATGTATCAGACCTCATCTTGGTACACAGCATGTACTCAATGCTCACCAAAAACACCAGGTTACACTGCAACAACAACACGTAATGCACGATAAGTAACGGGAATGACACGTGAAACTACACGTAATGCACGATAAGTAACGGGAATGACACGTGAAACTACACGTCATGCACAATAAGTAACGGAAATGACACGTGAAACTACACGTCATGCACAATAAGTAACGGGAATGACACGTGAAACTACACGTAATGCACAATAAGCAACGGGAATGACACGTGAAACTACACGTAATGTACAATAAGCAACGGAAATGACACGTGAAACTACACGTAATGCACAATAAGTAACGGGAATGACACGTGAAACTACACGTAATGTACAATAAGTAACGGGAATGACACGTGAAACTACACGTCATGCACAATAAGTAACGGGAATGACACGTGAAACTACACGTAATGCACAATAAGTAACGGGAATGACACGTGAAACTACACGTAATGTACAATAAGTAACGGGAATGACACGTGAAACTACACGTAATGCACAATAAGTAACGGGAATGACACGTGAAACTACACGTAATGTACAATAAGTAACGGGAATGACACGTGAAACTACACGTCATGCACAATAAGTAACGGGAATGACACGTGAAACTACACGTAATGCACAATAAGTAACGGGAATGACACGTGAAACTACACGTAATGTACAATAAGTAACGGGAATGACACGTGAAACTACACGTAGTGCACAATAAGTAACGGGATTGACACGTGAAACTGGGGAGATAAATTTACGCTACAGTCTAAAGCCCAAAAGCAGTAACTGATTACAAGTAAGCAGTTACTTTTTTTTTACTTTTACGACACTGTTGATGTCAGTTAAGTCTAACAGTGTATCTTTTATTGGCTACATCGTGCACGATCTTCTCAACGCATTGTTAACCGGTTAAGCATGACAACACTCGTCCTTAAGCAATTTGATTACCCAAATAAATCAATGTTATTGAGAACGAAATGCGTGTTCAAACATTATGCAAATGTTTGGTCGTCTTAAATTGATCAAATATGGGTATTTTTCACCCACCTGAAGTTGCGGATCGCGATAGCGAGACAGAACTTGAAGTGGGTGAAAATTTAAATGATTTAATTTAGCGTTTTCATGGTTAAGCCTACATGTATCAATGTTGGTTTATTAAGTAAATTCATGACACAAATTTTGAAAAGCAGAAATAACTGTTATTAAACTGATATACTACTAGAATTTTACACTTGTTTATTTACAGGACTTATAATAATAGATTAAATATAAACTTTTTGAGAAATAGATAAAAATGTTGACTTTTTTCGCGCGTATATTTACGAGTGTAATTTGACTAGAGGACTTACTATCAGACTCAGTATGCTTGGTATAATGTAGATAAATTCCAAGTACATCAGCTCAGTGTCGAACCAGCAACTGTAAAATAAAAAAATATAATATTTTTTCAACAATGTTTTTTAGTGCGATGCAAATACGATCTCGACAGCATAATACAAAATTATAATAGCGGCGTCATTGTCACAAAAAGATGTTTTGATCTTGAATAGGTATTTTAAATTTAATCTTTTGTCATGTAGGTCTACCCTTCATTTGTTTTATTAGTCTTTATCTCTAGCCATAATATGTATTTTTGAAGCTCTGGGGTCACTCATACAAGTTCCAACTTGAAGTTTAAGCTTATACTATTATGTTTAAATATTGAGACGTTAAAATATTATCATTAAAAATATTATAAAATTAAATTTGTAATGCATTCTTCCCAAAAGTTAATCAGATCATTATAAATAACTAGAGAACAAATACATAAAATTAAAAAATCGATCCCACCAAAGGTTTAGATATATATATATATCTTGTATAATACCCCTTCATTTATATACAGCCGCGGGTGCGGCGAAAAAATGTTAAACACTATAAGCATCCAGATAGTAATCAAGGATACTTAATAATATTCAGGATAATAAATACAACCTTATATTTCATTAAACTAAATTTTAATACTCGGTAATTACGTCTCGTTAATCAAAATTTTGTGCCTATATCGCGACCCCTTGGATATTAAAGGGTGTATCTGCCACTTTGTATAGTGGCAGATACACCCTTTCATATTTAAGGGAACGATATATTGGTATTGTCAGGGTTAGTTGAACTAGCAAACGTCAGACTTTCATCCGATGTTGTTCCAGTGTCTACAACATCACATGTGACACACAAATGGGATTCATACGGAGCTTCGTTTTTCTGTCCGAGCAAATAAATAAATCACAGACAAGTTCTGCGAGAAGTGACATGTTGTGCTTGGATTACGAAATGCATTTTAGCACCACGCAGTGACGTCATTAATTCACATTAGCGCCTAAAAGCGGGATATTTGATTATTTATACGATTCTCGCTTGCCATACCCCACCGCTGAGACGAGAGATTGAATTGCACAGAGAACAGAATAAAATAGTGTCCCTTTAGTGTTATTTCTGGCAGCCTTTAACAGCCAGCTAGCTCATCATAGAATTGTCAAGTCAAATTGCATACAATAACTACTTTTAAATGGGAACCTTATCACTTGGGGATTGCGCATAATTCTTGTGGATTGTAAGTTTAGTCACAATATAATATGGCATCCTCTGTTGTGCTGCAGGGCGAGATTGTTACTCTTACAAATTTACTATGAACCGCGCCAAGCTCACAACCCGGAAAACAAGAAACGTCGACCCAATGTTGGAGTATTGTTGGCCCACCCTCTGCGACGCTGGACTAACATGACGCCAGCATTGGTACGTGCATGCTGGGGAGTCTGGGATTTTCTAATTTAAAACACAAAGACAGCTCTCAGACAGACATATTAATATATTCCCCACTTGTCATGGCGGTGACAGGTCTCCATTCAAATTTTTCAAGGCGGTCTAGGTGCTGAAGATAAATTATAAATGCGTTGTAAGTCACACAACAACCCGCCTTGAAAATCTCCATTTAACATTTTAAGGTTGGCTGGCTCGTGGGGATAATCACTCATTTTCACAAATAAATCCAAAACGTTATTATCAGCATGGTGATGATCGTATCGTCGATATTTTGTAAAAAAACGTGCATTACTGTCCGTTAGAGATCTAATGTCATACACTTTATTGTCGGTAATTTAACCCTTCGCCGCCGGTCCCGATTGTATTCATTTTTTATTTTTCTTATCATACATTAAGAACCACACCTCTTGCACATGGTAAAGATAAAACGTGACATAAAACAGAAATATTTGAAAATAGTTAACCTTCATTTTGTCAAATCTGAATAATTTTCACTCACTTGAAGTTGTGGATCGCGTCAGCGAGACACAACATCAAGTAGGTGAAAATTCAAATTGAATAATCTGGCGGTCAAAGGGTTAAGGCCGTACAATGGCCAACAACAGTGCCTGAACTGATTCGAGAGCTACATTGGCATCGCTGTTGAGCGGAGGAACCAGGGTATACGCTGCTGGCAATCCGCCCGAAGATTATAGCCAGACACGTGAATGCCTTTCCTGGGATTTATGTAATCGCTGCAGTCTAGTAATTCCGTATCATACCCTACATCACGCAACATACGTAACAGATCCCTAATGACCCCCCCCCCCCCGTGTGTGGCGGAAAGTACTACTACTAGCAACTATCCCAGTGGTTGAGACCAGTGTATCGACGTTATTTTCGCGCAGGGTCACGCGCTGCGTGCTCCTTCACAACCAGATCTCGATCATATACATTCAAGATAATTCTTCTTCTGAATGTCATAGTTCAGATGTGGTTGAATCTCCGGCCACTAGATGTCCCCTCCGATTCTCAATCGCAGACGAGTGTGGATTGGTATAGTCGACATCTCAGGACAAGTAATTCATTTGGACAGGATCCATTGTTGTTGGTCACCTTCTCTTGACCATTCACGGTTCGACAGGTCGTGAATAATTAGGCCTAGATAGGTGGGTGTTATTGGGGCACTGCTCTCTCCATATAACCATACTTACGTATCCGGATTCGAATTCAATACACAATCACTTTGCACAGGGAGATTTTGTGGCGTCTGTGACCCTATGTTGCGCGGCGGAGGTTTGCAGACTCTGACTGACTGACTGACCTTTTTCTGTAAAGAAGCTAAACCGAGTAAACACAAAACATTTGCATAACATTTGTACAACGTCGGCCCAACGTATTCGATGTTGGACCAGCATTGTATGAATGTTATACAAATATTGTGTGTATACTGGGAAGCACAGGCGTAAGAACTTCGGCGTGATGATCTACGCAAGGCAACATTTAATAAGAGACATGAAATAGTCTGTGTTGGTGATCGGGGCCCAGAAGATGGTCGCTTATTAGATTTTTTCTAGGCTGCCGTGTAAAGGGGCTGATGATTATCTTCTAAATTACATCGGGAGCCGCACTATAATACTCTGATTCAGTGCGTCCCGGTGAGCAGGTGAGGTGGCAGCGTTGGCTCTATACTACAGTCACATGTAAATAGTATTTAACCCTTAAACCGCCGGTGCCGCATATATTCGGGTTTTCTTTTTTAGCACATTAAGTACCACCTTTTAAACATGTTGAAGAAAAAATGTGACATAAATCAGCAAGCTTTGAAAACAGTTGACCTCCATTTTGTCAAATCTGAACAATTTTCACTCACTTGAAGTTGTAAATCGCGTCAGCGAGACACAACTTCAAATTTAGATTGAATAATTTGGCGCTTAAAAGGTTAACCCTTGGAACGCTGAAATATTTTTTGTACAATACGTGGAGAGCAAAGTTGTTTTTTTAATTTGAAATGATGCTAAATATCTCAGTTACCTCTTTCCACTTCATTTGAATCCCCATGTTATTTATGAGTCTACGGCCATAATACATTTTTTATTTCCTTCAGTGCGGGGCTCGTCTTTAGACGTCAGAATCCGATGTCTAAAGATGGTCCTAGCGCTGAGATGGTATCCGAGAAATAAAGGTACGTGTACGTCTTTTCTGTGGTAGTAATACCCTGAAAATCTAAGAGAACAATATGATCACAATTATTCTAGTTTGAACGTACCTGTTATTCTGGTTAAATATCACTCGACACACGGCATACGTGGAGACTGTCACAGCAGGAATACCTGGAGAAACAAAAACAAAACCAGGGACAGATTATCAGATTATGGGATTTGTTATTGAATATCTGGTATACTCTCACCGCTAGATTAAATAACTCAAATTTGCATCCACTTTAAGATGTGTCTCGCTACCACGAGCCACATCTTCAAGTGGATGCAAATTATTCAAATTTGCTTAATTTGAGATCAAACATGTGCAAAGGTTGATGAATAAGCACACATTTCGTTACCAGTAACTGCGATATTAATGGCTAATAAAACAGATTAAAAACGCCTATAGTCGCGCTTAGCGCTTAAAGAGTTAGTATATCGTTAGCGTGTGTCCGTAGGGCAGTGTGTTAATCTGAGACGCGACTTGGGAAATATTAGCTCTACCGGTGTCATTTGACCAGACAGTCAACAACAAATACCATCAAAGTACATATTTTTAAAATAAAATGAAACTTTTGGGAGGTTTATTAGAATGTATTGAAAATTATTATTAAGATATAAAAGGGGGGGGGGGGGTGGGCCAATGTTACTTTCAAGGGTTATCATTTCTATTTTAAAATATTTAAAAAACTCATAACTTTGGTTTGAATAAAAATAATCGATGACGGTTTGAACCAGACACATAGACCAATTGTTCTCTTACATCATTGCATTATCTCATTTTTGAAAAATGCGCGATGCGACTACTTTTGTGCAAAGGCAAACACGAGTTAATACTATCTGCCTATGCATTGTAGTATAGCCCTGCTGATAAAAAAATGTGTGTTATCGTAGAATAGGGGGAGGTGGGGGGTCTTTTTGGCACACAAAGCCAACACCATCCTGATGAGAAAACCATTAACCTGATCGATCACCTGTCGAGCTGCATGTCTAAGAATCTGAGATGGTGATTAATTTGAACTCTATCTTTTTCAACTTCAATCAATCTTACTGGAAAAGTGGCAAAAAAAGACGCAGGGAACGAAAAATAAAATCGGTAGAATGTGAGAAATACAGCAACATTTTTTGTCACCCTTTTTTCAAAACGTCACCATTGAGCCGTAAAATTGACCATGAGAAGGCAGAGAATGCACATTGTAATTTAAAATAACGACATATTTTTAAAAGTTATTATTCATAGGGGAAACCACATCCCCACGCATGCTGACTGAATTAATTATGTTCTCATCACATTCCTCGATCGCTGGCGAAAATGAGACATTAGGCCTGAGCTTTGTCATTTCGTTAGTTTGCAACGACAAACAGGTAAAATGGCGGGTCATGCTGATTGCCTGGTGACCTTGACATTAACGCCAAACACTGTTTCAGGCAAATGCCGTCTGAATACACGTTATGCCAACGTCAGAGACGTTGGCATAACGTGTATTCAGACGACGTTGGCCTACGTTCTCTGGGTAAATTGACTCGCTAAATCCCGCGTGGCTGCTCCTCTTGGAATATTTATAAGTCGTCAGATACTAATTATGAATTTGCTGTGATGTATGCAGTAAAATGATCCTTTTTCTTCATATTGCTTTCAGGTTAACGGCAAGGATGACAAACGACAGTATTACAATCTACACAGTATAAAAATGTGTAAATGTTGAAGAAAATATTTTTGATCAGAAAATAGCTAATCTCAAAAGGCGAGAGAGATGGAACAGAATAATTTACCGCCCACTATATGACTTTACCATGGGTTAGAAATAATTAGAATTGTAGATATTGTTATTATGTCCGCACATACTGTATTTCAGCTCGTATATAATAATATAAAAATGAAATAAAATGAATGATCTTTAGGCCACATTTATGCACATATAGGCTAAACTGGGCCATAAGAAACTCCTGAGGATGGTGAGATGACACTGGCCTCCAGACGCAGGATTCGCAAATTCCAGCCCTGGCAACCTGATGTCACGGAGGCTGCCCACAATATTGAATATTTTACGAGTGAACGGGGAAGAAACATTTTTGTTTCTTTGAAACTCGAGGGTTAAAATGGGGATCGAGCCCGCAATCTCCGGCCCGCAATCTCCACTGCACCACGGCCCTTATAATAAATTAGGTATGAATACATCTTTCAATATTTCAGCTCAGAACAGTCTATGATGAGCTAAGCGAATCACATGTTCATGCACGAAACATCACAATAATGGGATTAAATCTTGCACAATATGAAATATTTTATCTTTTTTTATTGTGATAATAATAACCCTTTAGGCGCCAAGTTACATAATTCAAATGTCTCACAATTTCACGTGGGTGAAAAGTATTTGTCCGGTTTGTCGAAAATTACCAATCATCTGATTTAAAGCAGTTCAATTGTTATGCTTCACTAAACCATAATATTTAAAGGTGATCTATCACCCCTTATATGGTATGAATAATTATGTCTTTATATGGGGTGATTGGCTATCATGTGACCCTCTCAGATGGTCACATGATAGCCAATCACCCCATATAAGGAAACACTTGTGCCCCATCTTGTGGCAACTTTGCTTTATTTGTCACAAAATTATTCATACCATATAAGGGGTGATAGATCACCTTTAAAATAAAAAACGGCTATAGATGTGATAACTATAGACGTGTCATTCAAAGCCAAAAGGCAGTGGGCCTCCTATATATCTGCTTACTTTACTGCATTTTGTCAACTTTTGTGCTGATTCGCTGGCATCAATGACGTACATCTGTCATCATTTATCATTAAGAACACATTTATTGTAAAAACAACAGAAGTGATTTTAATTATTTATAGTCGTCGGAAAGTGTGTAAGCCATTCACAACTACAAACAAAGAAAATGTGATTACTGCTGACGTCAGCAAAATGTCTTTCAGTCTATCGGTCGTAATCCTGGTAATGTGTTTGCGGAGTATTTAATTTACACAGAGGGGTCTGTTACCATTTCAAACTGGAAATCACGTTACTAATATTTAAACGTAAACTAAAGAAAAGTGTTGGAATTAAACTAATTAACATTTATTATGTTTAAGATTGTCCTGCTAGGCCCATATATGGTCAGTTTAAAGACAAATAAAATGCCACCCCATGCAGCGAACACGAGTCACTCAGCCATCGTTGTTTTAATGCTAGGCCACCGTTTACGACGCTGGTACAACATTAAAACGATGATGGATCAATGCCTCATGTCTGTTGGGACTGCAAATGCTGTTATATTCTGTAACAAAACGGTGAGTTAATCAAATAGTTCAATTTGGGAGATGTCATTTTTCCGCAGTGCAAAAGCTTTTTCGTCATTTGAAGCTGGAAATTGCGTTAGCAATTCCAGATTGAAATAATTGAAAAAGCAATAGCTAGCAATGAGAACAAGGGTGAAAGCAGTTAACCCTTGGCCTGCTGAATTGCTTCAATTGTATTTTTCGTCAATTGAAGCTGGAATTGCTAACGCAATTTCCAGTTACAAATGACGAAAATATTACCATTTTTGAAAAATAGACATGTCTAAAATTAAATTATTGGATGAACTAAGCATATACTAAAAACTATTTTATCAAAATTAAGTGATATTTATATTGATCTAAAACATCCTTAACCCCGTATATATCCGGGCATAGCAGGACAAGGGTTAATACAAATGAAGTGAACTCACCCCAGCTGATGATGAAGTATTTAGTCAGGCTCTCCGTCACATTCACTTGCATTACATTTGATATTCTCCTGCGATAAAAAACAGTCATTTTGAAAAGCTCAAAAAAAACGCGAACGCGAAAATTATCAAATACACTATTTTGTAATTTGCAGAACACACTAATGCGATGGCGAACGTAAACAACTTTCAAACTGGTTTGATTTTGTCGCATGGAAAATTCCAGAATTTGGTGACTATTTTCCGACTAATTTCTTAGGCGACTGGCCAACATTAGGCCAGCATTGGGTCAACGTGTCGTGTTTACTGAGAACGAGTCAAAATTATTCATCATATCCTAACAACAATCAATACAATAATATTGATATAAGTTTAAGCCGGTAGTATATAGTTATAAGAACATTGATAATAAGTTCACCAAAGAATAATCACGAAGGGCCTACATTAAGAAATAAAGAAAACCACGATGTTGTGTCAAAGCTGATTATCGTTGACTCAACGTACTCAACCGTACTCCCATTGTGTCTGGGAAAAAATTATACAGTTTTTATTATCCATCATTAAACAGAACAATTTATTGTTTGCGACAGTGATAACCAGTTCAGGAAGAATATAACCAGATAAGCACAATCATTCTTATTGACCCTTAAAACACTGATATATTTTTATATAAACCATAAAATCAAACAGGATTTTTCAATTTAAAATTATCAAAAATATCTTAGTTAGTTCTTTCCGCTTCATTTGAATACCTACCTGCATGCTATTAGTCTACGGCCATTATAAATATTTTACCCTTCCAGTGCGGGGATCGACTTTAGACGTCAGATCTCGACGTCTATAGACGTCAGGATCTGACGTCTATGTCGAAAGGGTTATTGATATACATACCTATATAAATATAGTCCTTCACAAAACATACACATGTAAGTTGAGGTTCGGAAATACTGAGTGAAGTAATGCAAGACTTTACACCACGGCTGTAAAGAAAACAATATACAATCATTAAACTGATTACACAACCAAGATAATCTAAAATATTGATACAATGTTGGGCCAGCGTCGTCGCATATGGGGGACCAACATCGAGCCAACTATATCGCGACCAGGCATTTGCAAATATTGTTGTTAAACACCCGTTTCGTTCTCAATAACAGTGCTTTAATGGGGTGATAAAATAAATTTAAAAAAACATAGCTTAGCGACGAAAGGGTTAAAAGGACACGGATGGTCTTGTTGTCCATGAAAAACGTGTAAGGTTTGACGTGATTAGTAGTAAAAATAAGACCAGTTTTCCTCACAAAGTAGGAAAGACCAGGACAAATCGGGAACTCGCTTTATAATTGTTCTTTGATTGATAAGAGCGAATGTGCTTTACTAGTACATGTACATTCTGTGTCATGCTCATGTTGATTTTGATTGATGCTGATTTCTCACATCTATATATCCCAACTGAACAAATATAAACTGTTTCAATTTTTTTCCTTGGCCCATTAATGAAAAATCCAAGATGGCCGCCACTGATAAGCAAAAATCAAGTGTCCGCTTTATTATCACTAATAATGAGCATAAAACACAAAATCAATGTCATTTGTTGTGTCTAATCCATGAGAACGGCCAGAATATCATATTTCGATGAAATAAATATAAATAATACTGAATAATGGACTAAATTGTATTAAAATACCTATTTACTCGTGCATACATCATAGAGCTTACATTCCATCAGGAATACAAATTCCTACAGGAGTGTCTCCCAGCAATGGGATGAGATGGTAACAGTGAAAAAATATATTTTGACCGCTTATAGGGGGATACCCCCAAATGTGTCTGAAATGAGGGGGTATGGTTACGCAAACGTCTGTCTTTGCGCGGCATTGCAGTCTATATTTATTTTTCGCTTGCCTTCACATAATTTGTGTGTGCTGAAGTTAAATCTATCGGATTACATTCTATATTTGGTGTCTTCCCCCTTTATAAGCAAAGAAAAACATGTCCGCCAAAACCCCATCTTTTTTTATATTTTTGTTAAACATTATTGCACGATTTCTGGTGTCTGCATGATTTGGAGTTGATAAATTTATGTCTCATGTTTTTCGATCTAAATGACCTATATTTGACTTTCAGATTCAAAATGGTTACCGCCAACACACAAATAAAAGCGATTTTTATACTATGAACTAAAATATCATAAACAAAATGTGGAAAAATAGAAATCTAGAAACTGACTACGTAATATGGCAGATTAGGTTACAAGGCATTCGAAACTAAGCACAGTGTATGCTAACATACTTTGATGTGCTTAGTGTTTAGAATGACGTCATTATTTTAATAGTAAAGACCTAAAATGACGTCCATCTTGGATTTTACGATAAAATATAGGTCAGACGATGAACAATAAACATCAGAAATGTTTGTTTCGGCCCCCAAACATACAAAATCAATAAAGTGAGCAATTCTGAGCCACAAACGGAAAAAGAGGTTTAATTTACATTTAGCTAGCCATTTTGTTTCTTGTTCATGTGGAGAATAATTTCGCGGCCATTTTGGATTTTTTCTTCCAAATTTACTCGTCAGTAACGTTTATTCCTAATCCGTTATTAAAAATACGTCATATTCTCGTCAACATGTTTAGCAGTATACTTATAGTAACAGTAAATACACAAAAAAGGGCGGATATCTTGGATTTAATGGTCAAATAAAGGTAATTTGTTTCCAAGGACACGAGAAAAAAATTATGAATTAAAAATCTTGCAAAAACAAAAATTGTGCTTTCATGTGCGACAAACTATAGAAAATATGGGGTTTTCTTAGCATTTTGGTGGCCATTTCGTGTTTTGCTAAGTTGAAGGTGAAGGTCACAGAATATAGAATGTTTACTGACAGACTCGAATACAGCACACACACATTATGTAAAAAAACAAGTGGATTAAAAAGTATACACTAAAATCCCGAGCAAAGTTCAATGTTTCAGATTTCAGCCCAGGCTAAATAGACATATTTTCATGGAAGGCTGCAATATTCTTTAATTAATTAATATTCTTGTGCGTATATGGAGAGACGGCTATTTACTCTACTGCAATGCGTGATGTATTATTAAAACGATAATTCAATTCACAGGTATATGGTATATCGGGTGTGTTGATTGGTTAGTCAGAAAATCAATGACATACGCTTACGTAACCCTACCCCCTAATTCTAGGCATGTTTGGGGTACCCCCATAGAACGGTCAAAATATAAAGTTTGTCCTTATTTTTTTACTGATAACATCTCATGTCATGGTTTGGACAATTCGTAGCTTATACAAAAGTTGGTGTGGGGTAAGTAGTGGGGGAAAGGGTGCACGGTGACCAATTCTACATCCTTACATTGTATGGTGCAGTTAAAATCACCTAGCATGAAGATAACTCACTGTAGCCCTACATACACTAATTAGATATAGTATATTAAATGTCTGCTTAAATATGTAGACCGTATCTATGAACTGTCTCTAACTTTAAAAAGAACCATAACTTGTGTCTCTGTTTCATTTCTGGCCAAATACATGTCGATTATTGACAATTTTGATTTTTTATATAACCGCAGAAAGAAAAAAATGCAAACAGTTTTTTTTATTAATTAAATTAATTGATTCAAAACAACATGAACATAACACAGAATTACACACTGATATATTGTCGTCAAGATTGTTAAATTACCCTAGCTATGAGATGGTTAACCGCATTATGTGACCTCGTGAGAACAACTTATTTTCGGATACTTGTGACCGGAGTTCCCGATGACGCATAGGGATTGGCCTGTCTTCTTCAAAGACCCCTTTGTATTAATCTTGTACGCTAGTTTATCATACTGTGTTTGTCTTAATATTCTGAGGTTAACGGATGAGTCACTATTTCATTTTAGCACCTAAAAATATGTCTTGTTATATTATTTTGATAACTGATCTTGTTTTATGACTTGTACTTGTGATAATATTATAATCTTTAATCAACTGACTTATGCCATGCGAACGACGCGTTTTTCTATTAGAACTTCTTGATTAAGTCATTTTACTCTTCTAAATTCGAAGTGTTATATAATCAGTAAGTCAACTTTCTGTCTGTGTAAAGACGTTATTTTAAGTGTATTATTTATTTTATGGTTTACGTTTTACTAGTGCAACAGACACATGGATATTCACTGGATTTTCCCGAAATACCGGATGCGTTTTTAAAAAGAAGAACAGTGATTGGCTCCTGAGGGTTTGTGCCTAACAGGAACCGCTCATTATAAAGGGTACTGTGTGTTTGGCGCGAGATGGATAGTGAGATGCAGAGCTAGTATAAAGAGAGCCAGTAACAGACATATATATATAGAGAGAGAGAGAGATTGAGATGATAAAAGAGAACTTTGGAGACATGAGATATGAATGTGAATATAACAATAAATAAAATATGGTTAACAGTCTCTACCATGTGTTTAGTTGGACCCCGAACGTTGATATACAGATATACTATACTGGGAACTTAGAAGCTCAAGCCATTTTATGAGCCAGAATCAGCTAGCAGTTTAATTTACGTGGTACGGTATCTCTACGGAGCTGCTCTACATTCGGTCCGTACAAAGGATAAGCTTGGTGGTCAACTTGGAGAACCTGTCCGTATAGGATAAAGCCCGAGGAGCTTTACATTCATAGCTGTGAAAAAGGCCGAGGCCTTTTTCACAGCTATGAATGTAGAACTCCCGAGGGTTTTAACTGACTTAGAAGACATTCGACTACAATGAGTATTTCTCATAATCACATGTGGCCTATGCTTTCTGAGCCCAGATATGAATTTCTTTAAATGGTATTTAGTTTTATAAATGCTGATATATTTTTTTTAATGTAAGAATATAGCAGCCTAATATGAAAATGTGTGTATTTAGCTCGGGCATTTTCTGCATTTAAGTGTTTAGCTTGTCATGCACTGGTTTTTTTATAATTCGGGTGCGCTGAATGCGAATCAGTCAGATAACGTTCTTCATGACAACCAAAAATTATATTTTACCGATTCGCTTAAGTCTTAAGCAAAACAAAGAGTTAACTCGGCATATTCGTTACTGGGATAGCAAGATCCAGGTTGCAGCTCTGTTTTTTCTGCTTTTATTTAATTACACTATATATTTGTTAAAAAAACAAAAACTAGTGATGATAAAAGGTCATTTATTAAAGACAGAAAAAACATGTAAAGGTAGTGCGGCCACAGACAGATATTTGGTATTCTTCATACACATGATAAACAAATGTGAAAATACTACAATACATTTACATGTATAATTCATAATTAATAAACAATAACTCCAGTCACATGAGCTGTATCATAAAACATAAAATTATTCAAGTCACAATACTTTCACATTAAACGTATATTAAAACATATTAAATAAAGCAGCAAAAACTGGGGAAAAGGGAACAATCGCCTCGCCCGTTGCTTTTCTTCATATTATGCCACCTCAAATCCTTCTAAATATAAAGGAGGAGAAAATGGGAAGGAGGAAGGAAAAGCAATGTTACTTAATATAATAGATAAAACCAGCATAGGGACGTCGCTCGTGCCTTACAGAACAGGATAAAAATTGACGCTGCTACTCCAGAACGAGGCAGCTTCGACAATACTCGAAGCGGGGAAGAGGACACATCTGGCCCTTCACTAGCTAAGGGTGGTGTGCAAAATTGCAGACCGCCTTCTCCTGGTTGTTGTACAAATTTACTTCAAGGGCTGTTGCCTACCCCGAGGTAAAACAATCACATTTAATTATTCACATTATATACAAACAAGTCAACAAAACACAAAAACAGGTCTGAAGTTAACTGGTGAATTATCCGAATTTTTTATTTAAGTGAGAAGTTGCATATATATTATAGTGTCCTTCATCTTTAAAGTTGACAAACAAAAATTGGCTGCCAAAACCACATCTCTTCTCCTTTTTTTCCGACAAATGAATGCACAGTTTCTCGTTTCTGCATGATTTATAGTTGAGAAATTTATGTCTCGTGTTATTCGATCAAAATGACCTTTCTTTGACCTTTAAATTAAAAATGGTCACCGCCAGAACAAAATAATGGCGTTTTTATGTATATAAACTATAATATATTAGAAAAAACACCTTTTTAATGGAAAATTAAAAATAAACTAGTTAATACGACAGCAATACACATGCTTTGCTGTGCTCCGCATTCAGAATGACGTCATGATTTAAATTGTATATATGTAAAATAACGGCCATCATGGATTTTACGATAAAATCTAGGTCAGGCAATGATAAATAAACATCGGACATGAGTGCTTCGGTCCCCAAATTATAAAAAAATATTTATTAAGCATTTCCGTGCGACAAACCAAAAAAATTGGTGACATTTACATTTTGATGGTCATTTTGTTTTGCGTTCATTTGAGGGTGAATGTCGCGGCCATTTTTTTTTTTTTTCAAATTTACCTAAATTTACTTTAAAATTCACTTAATGTTTATTCTTGGTTGACTGAGTTACTACAAATAAGTCATATTATCGTCAGCATATTTAGTGGTGTCATGATAGGGACAGTAAATATTAAAAAAATGGCGGACGTATTGAATTTGCAGGTGAAATAAAAGTAAATTTTTCCAATGACACTCGAAATAAGTTTCTGGAAAAAAAATCTTACAGAGACCAAAAATTGTGCTCTCATGTGCGATAAACCATAGAAAATACGGAGTTTTAATTAGATTTTGGTGGCCTGTTTATGTTTTTCTCATTTTAAGATCAAGGTCACCAAATATTGAATACTATCCGACATATTCGGATTCAATACACACAAATTATGTACAAACAAGTTAATAGCAAATTATACAATAAAATGCTGAGCAAACTTCAATGTTCCCGATTCCAGCCCTGACTAAAGACATGCATTTTCATGAAAGGCTGTAACAAAATAATTATATGATATTTCTAAATATAAATAACATTCTTTTTTAAGCATAGGCATATCCATCTTCATCCATCCAGTTGTCTGCTACCGGCAGACTCCTGGATATCACTAAATGTGCTATATGATTTCTAATTATTGACAACCATGGCAAAAATTAGAAATACGGGAATTTCGTCTCTATATCTAGTCTAACTGGTGAATGCGCAGCAGAAAAAATTAAAAACTTTTGCAGTTCTAGTCTATGGACATGGTTACATCATATGGTCATATTAAGAAGCCAAAATACAATCACCGATTTTTTTTATGATCTTAGCCTGGGCCAGTCCCTTTAACTTAAATAATAGATCAGCTCTGTCGACCATGACTTAAATAATTTAATAAATGGCCACGCATTGTACTCAAAAAAAGTCACTACAGCTCGTTACAAGACAGGGCCATTCCATAGCGCAGCCTATTATGTGTACATAATGCATAGTGACAGATGCCCCAGCAAACACGAGACATTGACCCAACATTGGTTCAATGCCTCGTGTTTGATGGAACGTGGCTTTGACTCCAATGTTGTAATAATCACTAAGCATTAACACTTACAGTGCTCTACTGCTCAGATATTAGGGCTCAAACATTTGATATAAAACAAAAAAAAATATTAATGAATTATTGCTGGTGCCATAATTATATGTTCATAATTATATAGCCATTATAATTATCCAACGAGAAGTGAGGACGGAATGCTCATACAAAACGAGCGCTCATAACGACTGAGCTAGCCCATGTGTTATTCAACCTAACAAGGCCCAAGTGTATTTCCCGAGAACTCACGCAATGACAGGCGGTATTTTCTCCCCACTTGGTGTTAAATTGCTAATCAGCTGCCAACGTATAACCCCTGGAACTAAATACCACCTTTGTGCACATGTAGGCTAAGCTGGGCCAGGATAACCTCCAGAGGATGGTGAGATGACTAAGATGACACTGCCACACATGTACAGAAATTGACATTTGAGCCCTGGCGGTCGAGCACGCTACCACTCGGTCACAGAGGCTCCTACAATATTGAATCTTTGCGCCTGCCTGCCTGCCTGCCTGCAGTGGTTGATATGACTGCCTGTTTGTATATTTTTGAACAAATTTGTCTTATTTTCACGAAAACGGATGACAGTTAACGACGTTGTTTTCTGACAAAGGCGTAATAAAAAAGACCACTCGTCTACAATGAATTAGTGCGGTGTGAGACCGATAACGGTGATTCTTAACGTATGACAATCATCTTGGTCAGAATGTCTTTTTTGCATGAGCCGCACTGATACAAATGTATCCCTATTTGCTAAGCAGCTGATTTATGCATCTATTCCCGTAAATTTGAGAATAACATAGTAATCGTGACATGAGACGCAGTAATATAAAATGTACCTGAGCAGCTAATCCCAACAAAGTGCAGATAAATACAGGAATGATGTAGACACAAGCCCCTGACTCATCTAGAAAGTATAGCCGTCCTAATTAACAAAACACTGTAACCGTTTGAGCTCAGGCTCCTACATATGAAATTATTCAAATTGTTGTAATAATATAAACCTAGTAAGTCATTTTAATATTGCTCTCTTAGAGCAACTGTAGATTCAAAAAGTATTACACGTACTTTTTTAGTTTTAACCTAAATATTTCGTCAGGAATTCCAGGTTGAAACTAATATAATATTTTGAAAATCAATGATTACTAATGTGAATTAAGGGCCTAGCTAGCTGCTTGTTCTAGCTGCCAGACAATTAATGCAGATGTGAACATTTAAGACCCATCACATACAATGATTCTGACACCACGACCGAGGCTGACAGAAATCAGTCACTGGTAGAGGAAAACAGCCAATCAGCCACTTCAACTCTGACTGAAGTTTTGAGGAAGCAGATTGTCTCAAGTGCTGTCTGGGAACCTCTGTTGATGTCTTGAGTATTTAGAGAATTACAGGCTACAACATGATTATCACGTGACATACTGCTAGCGTGTGCGCCCACATTGCTGATTATTCTCAGGCAGCCGCACTGGTGACTATCTACTTCCTCTCAATGTTGGTGGATCTACAGCTCTGTGGCGCAAAGCCACAAGGCAGTAACTGCTTACTTTTTAAGTGAGCAGATACTGCCTTCTGGATTTGCAGGCACAGCCCTATTCATGGATTCTACCTATCGTATCCGATAGCATTACCGGATCACAGACCGGATCAGCTATTAGCTGATTAGGGAGCGCTGTGAACTGTCCTTGGATTTATGTAAATTAAGATATCGCGACGGTCCTATTCTACAAAATACAAGATGTTGACTTAAATCTGGGACAGCGTCGCAGACGATGGGCCAGCATTTAGCCAACACTGCTTCTACGCCTTATGCTTGCTGGAATGTAAGTGTTTTTTTCTACAATTAGCACTGTTCAGAGCAAGACAGGACATATAGGTCTCTCACACCATGTATATGGGATCCACACACATTATCGTAGCCTGATCAAGGCATCGAAGACAGAAACCAAAAAGTATTAATGTCATGTTTTTACACATATGCCTCAGTTGTGTAATGAGAGTTCAGTGTATTATAACAGTTCGCTCGGATCTTTCTCTTAAAATATTTGGTATTAGTTTGCCTCAAATTAGTTCATTATATTATGATAACATGAATTAAACGGTAGTTTAATTCATGTTATCATTATAAGGGCATTGTGTTGTGTACGTATTGCGTTTTATTATAAATGACCAAACAAATCAGATGAGATTAGTTTCAATAGATATCGTTTGCTGTTTGAAAATCAGAGCTTCCAGCATTTCACGGAAATCAAACTCCTTAATTTCCCCCTGACTTTTCCTGATGAATTTTCGAAATTTCATGATGCGGGTAAAGGTCAAATTCACCACAGCCACCAAACGAGAGCAACCATAGCCAATGATTATTATTCAGTGAATTTGCCATTTGGTAATGCAAAAAAACCCAACAGACTGAACTCCCAACCACTTTCTCTTTTGGGCAAGTTAAAATGATAAAATATCTTTCTCTGACTTTCTCTGATTTCCAGCACTTTTCTCAAATTCCCTGACTATTCCCCGACTGGAAAGCTTGAAACTCATTTGCCAGGTTTTCCAGGTTTTCCAGGGTGGCTGGGAACCCTGAATATAAAATATATACTGCCAAATAAGGAAACTATCAGTAATAGTACATTTCTAATTTTAAAGATACATACAACACGCTGGCTCAATGCCGGGTCAACGTCATTTGACGTTGGCCCAGCATTGACCCAGCATGTTGAGGTGTATGTGAGGACGATGGTGTTTGGTGCAGACATCCCTCAGGGATGTGATCGCGGCACGTGAGGTCTCACCTCGTGTCGAGATGTCTCTTTTATGTCTCCCTGACATTTCCATCGCAATAATTTAAACCACGTTGCGTTTACAAACAGGACCTATTAGATGCTCTTACATCTCTCATCAGCTGCCTGCGAATGTGATTTGCGCGGAAAAATATTTATGTAGTTCCCTTATTCAATTGATCTATAAATGGAACAAAAAATAGTCCCAGAAAGCACAAAACATTTGTATAACATTTATTCAATGTTGGACCAACGTCGAGGACGCTGTGCCAGCGTTATTTAAATGCTATACAAATGTTTTGTGTTTACTGGGGTACTAAAGTGTATAAAATTTCAACAAATACTAACTTTTTGTATTTGATATGAGGCGGACAGGCATACTAGTAAGTATAAAGTGTAAATTAAAGATTATATAAATTGTACATACATTTTTAAACACATTCTGGTGTTTTCATGAATGTCAATGTTGATTTGACCAATTTGTATGTGTGATGATACTTCACAGATACAATAAAATCACATTAAGTATACAATAAGATCACATTGTTAGCACTGGGAATGAAGACTTGCTGAAAATGACAGAGCTTCGTTCCAGTAGGGCCTTCTATCCCCTCATAGGCCATTTGTCTGTCTAGTTCTGATTAAACAGCAAATATGATGCCTGAAAACCCCCTGCAGAAATAAACGACTATGACGCTGATACATCATTGCGACAACGCTGTACCAATTCTTCGTGTCTGTTAGAGTCACAGACAGGTAACCTATAAAAAATCGCGTAATGGACAATTACACCAGAAGAAGAAAATAACACAGAAAAGCCTTTATGTGGTCGACCTGTGGACTCGGCATCAATCACTGAGAATAGAAAAAAGAATTGCGGACAAGACCAAGTACGTGCTGCATTATACTTCTCTGCAAATCCAAAACGCACTATGGTCATATTAGGAAGCCAAAATAAAATCACCGATTTTTTTATGATTTTAGACCTGGGCTAGTCCCTTTAAGCAGATACTTTTGGCTTTACACGACAGTTTAACCTGGCACCTAAGTTCTATAAATAACCTTGTGGTGTGGATTTTATAAGCATCTGAAATGCTATTATTAATAATTATTGTGTCCCAGAATATTAATGGGATTTTAAGTAAACGTTATTTTTTAGAAAACAAAACCTATGTCCTTAAAAAAAATGGGAGCTGCGAGGTTACATACACAGACGCTAAATATTCTTTGATAATTTGGTTGTTCTTTAAATGGTACCACATTACGTCATATCACCGGGCACATTATATCATCATATCATATATTCATGTTCCCGTATTTAAATAGAAACATACCACGAGTGTTTTCAGTTAAACTTCCCCTATTTCTGAAATAAAATAGTCGAAATTAAAATAACTACTAGTACTTTAGTCCTCCTGAAAAAATTAGGTGTTACGTCAAAATGCCACTGAAAAAACACTTAATCTTCTATCATCTTCTGTAGGCGGTGGTAGTCTTTGAATTTAAAGGTGATCTATCACCCCTTATATAGTATGAATAATTTTGTGACAAATAAATCAAAGTTGCCACAATATGGGGCACAAGTGTTTCCTTATATGGGGTGATTGGCTATCATGTGACCCTCTGAGAGGGTCACATGATAGCCAATCACCCCATATAAGGACATAATTATTCATACCATATAAGGGGTGATAGATCACCTTTAAACTATCCCATTCAGCACGAACCATTGATCCAATGCGGGATCAATGTTGTCCACCGTCTGCAATAATTCTGCAGGCTAACACAGGGGTGAGGGAATATTGGTACTAAAAGTTCACATTTCACGCCGGGCTAAATATTTACTCCTCATTATTCTGTTTCATTTAGTGAACAAAGTGAACCAATTCACTTGATAGTGTTGTACATGTATATCAATTTTTCTACATGAATCCACCCCGTGTAGTTATTACTAGTTGGCCTAATAGCGGATTGATATACGATATTTAGCATGAATAGCTGACTTACCGAGTTTTGCTCGTAGAAAGCCTGTTCAGGACTGTTCACAGAGAGAGCGTCCAAGTAGATACAGTTGAACACGATGATGAACACGTTCATCATCGTCACAGAGATAAACAGGTTGAAGTGAAGCTTCAGACTGTTGCGGGTCTTCAGTTCAAGTCGAAGATTTCTGGAAGAATAATAAAGATATTCAAATGACAAGAAGAGAATATTAAAAATTACAACTTGAACTGTCGGTCACGATAACATTCATCATTTTATATTTTCTATTAGCACATCAAATACCAGCTTTCAAACATGTCAAAGACAGAGCGAGGCAATGCGTAGTAAGGTATCTGACACCATGCTGGTGATATAAGACGCACAATTGATTTTTCTGACTTTTGATGTAATGATGTGTTCAGTTAACATGGTAAATGACACCCTTGTACGTCAAAGAAAAAAAACTACATTTTGAAAATATATAACCACTTAATTTTCTCATATCATCAGATCATGTCATGTTTTATACACACATACCCCTTGTATGTCAGTTTTTTCATCAATTATCATTGTTCAATAATATTATCCCCACCGGATGAGCGTAGTATTGACGTAGCAAGTTTATGTCTCCCATAAGACACGATACTTTGACCCATGTGGCTCGCCATCGGAAATTGGGTATTTTCCGGGATCTGCAGCGATGATATCCCAATACTATTGAAATTACTGACATCTCTGGTAGTGGACTGTGTTGTCGTCGAATGAGCGTATAGGCCTGGCGTGACATTGTGTATGCCATTAGCCATGATGAAAAGCAGGTAAACTGGTCATTGAGTATAGGTGTCACCGAGAGGATGAAATAATTTCTTGGTATCAAAATGATTTTGTAACTTCTAGCGGCTTCTAAAGGGTTGCTGATACGTCCACGATACGAGTATGTAGTTCTTTTTGCGCTGCCACGACCACTACAATGTGTCATCATCCCGCTAAAGTCAGAGCACCAAACCACTGCGCTTATTTTGTGGTGTCCATATAGCGTGATTCTTGGTGCTCAAGGTAGCTCTTGGCCACCCTCTCCCATCGTTGTGTCACCTAGTCGTTCTCAGAAAACCTTACTCAGAAAACCTTACTCACATTTGGGCAAAGCCCGCGACTTCAAGAATCATGTGACCCCAGAAGTGTTCTCGTTTGCAGTGACCTCCACTGTGACCTCCACTTATGTTTAACCAGTTTTATCATTGAATTCATGCGTAGACCTTTCAGAAAGTGTATAGTTATATATAGCCTAGACAAGAAAAATTCTGCTTTTGACCACTGGAATGCCATAAAAATGACATGTTTGGCATGTCGCCAGCTTATATTTTTGTCTTAGACAGGTCACTGTTCGTGAGTGGGTGCAGTTTTTAGAAGATACATTGTCTGAATTGGATGAACATATAGTAGTGATTGTATTAAAACCAAGAATTCCCAAAAGTAGTATATTGTCGCTTGTAAAATTGAATTAATGTTCATGTCGCCACAAAATAACATAATACGTTACATTTGAGTTAGTTAGTTGTTTTTATCTTGCTGTGTGATGAATATGTAATGTAAGGTAGGTATGTAAAAAGACATAAAAAAATTATGTGATACTAACAGTACTACTCTTGCAATAATCAATAGAAACAAGCAGAAGCTATTTATTTTATAAGAAAACAGAATACGTTACATGGACTTTGAAGATATAGTGATATGCACACTTAACAACAAATGCCCCTTTAGTTACTCACTAGGTATGTCTCCACGCAGCAAGTAAAAATTTAGCCTGGCCACTGAACACAGCTTTACAATTGTGCAAGAAGAAAACAAAACAGAATACGTCACACAAAATACGTTACATTTTGTAACGTGTTTTGGTAACGTATTTTGGTAACGTATTTTGATTTTCACTAAACAATGTTGTAATAGTGCATTCTGTTTCGTACCTAAAGTACAAAACACTCTTTGTATGTTACAACTATTTACTGGATATAGTGACATTTAGTATCATTACTTTATCATAACATGAATTATGTTAGTTATGTAACGTAAACGTATTTTGCATTTTTATTGGAAATATTAATAAACAGGCACGAGATGACAAAAACTCAATATATATCGTTATAGAAATAATCAAAAATGTGCTTAGACAAAAAACACTTCGATTATTCAATGTGGCAGTGTGTAATACCGTCCATTATACCCACAAATACAGAATACGTTACTTTTAATTCTGATAATGATTTTGTGCCTGGTAAAGTATAGTGAAATAGTAGATACAATAAGTCTGGTGACAATGACACACACAATTTTTTGTATTGTCTAGGCTTATTTTAAACAATATTGAATGGGTATTGAACATGTACACACTACTGTTCTTATCAGGAAAAAACTAAAATAAAACTACACTACTATTTTGAAAAACCTTTATATCTCGTATACTGCAATGTACCAAGGCCATTGACACTCAGAAACATTGAAATTACATTATTATA
Organism: Flabesymbios commensalis; assembly: GCA_964017125.1. NCBI lineage: Eukaryota > Metazoa > Annelida > Polychaeta > Terebellida > Flabelligeridae > Flabesymbios > Flabesymbios commensalis. The sequence continues at coordinate 18,637,614 of OZ024910.1, forward strand.
TTTAGTGGTGCATGTTTTTATTTTGTATAGTATTTGTACAAAAATACAGATATTTGAGGAAATGTTTAAACTATGAAAAAATGTAACGTATTCTGTGTGTGTTTTTTGGTGCTTTTAATTGTTCATTTAAAAAAATGTTTAAAATTGGTGTTTTATACTTGGTATCTCGATTTTTTAGGACAAAAACAAATAATTTCTATATTTTAAAATGCATTTTCAAAAAGGGGTCTAGTGAGAAGTTGATTTTTTGATATGTATGTAGCTTGTGGAAAAGTCTTGAAGTGGCGGGCTTTGCCCATTTTCCTATTTTCAGGTCGCAGTGCATGGGAGCGCCGGTATGAGCGTAAACTGGTGTGACTGACTGTTGTATCATTCCAAACCAGCGAAAGCAACAAGACAAACATTCCAAGCACACTATCTGAGGGAGTTGTGATCAGCCAATGTTGGTTTACTGTTGGCTCAGCATCGTAAACCAACATTGGTATTGTGAGAAAAATGAAGGCGGATCAAGGACGACTTTGGACAATCTGAGAGCACACAGAGTGCAGTAGAAGCTAATCCAGAGCGCACTGATGATCCAAGTCGGATTGCTAGAAGAACACAATATTTTACGATGTCACAGCTTTGACAACAAATGCATGTTAAAATCCGAGAGCAAACATAGCGGTCGCAAGATGAACGTACTGGTGTGACAGGGACATTAAGCAAGTGATAGTGGATTTAAATAAACAAAGTTGATGTTATTCATCTGTTAAAATTTCACATTTTTAATTCAATCTAATACTTGAACAAATAAATTGGTTAGTTTTCTTTTTAGTTGTCTTTCCAGTGGATTCTCAGTATGTAATTCACATGACGCGACCCTGTAAATAGAACACAAAACGTAACCAGAACCCGGTTTACCAATCTATATAAGTCATCATCTTGTCCTAAATATCAGCAAGTGATGACGTTTCAACCAATCAGTTAAAGACTCGTTTAAGTCGCCTTGAACCAGCTGGTGAAACCGGGCTCGTTGTCGCTTTATTGCTGAACCGTCGTAAGCGCCGCTAGTCCAACAATCAGCCAGACATCGTGGACAGTTTTTGCTGAATGCTACTTGGTAGACTGTCAAGAAAATCTGAGTTGGAATGACATCACACTGACTCTCAACAAAAAAGATAAGGAGAAAATACAACAAGAGGGCCCCCGGGATGCTTATATGCAGACGATGGCATCATTCACATCCAATGCATTTTAGGCCATAGACCTCATTACAGATAGAAAGGGCAATGAATACAAATACTTAACGTTTTGTCAATTAAACAAGACCGTTGACTCTCCAAATACAGCTGATATTGCGTTCGTGGTGTGGCTTCAGTGATTAGTCGTCCCCTCACCCACCCACTGGGCACACAATGTTGTTGCGACGTTGAATCAACGTCATTGACGTTGATTCAACGTCGCAAAAACGTCGTATACCCAGTGGGCAGGACGATGAATTGTCATGCATTGCACCGTGAAGATCCACTACAAAAGACACGACAAATGCAAACAGGTCCTTCACCCGCATAAAAATTTGTACTTGGGACTTTAAACAAAAGTGTTTGTAGCCCCATTTTGATCTTGTTGATTGATGTCACGTTTTCCCTTACCATGCTTAAAAGCTGATATTTGATGTGCTGATAAAAAATGGAAAACCCCCTAATATAATCGTGACTGGCGTTTAAAGGGTTAAAGGATATTTCCAGTCACCACAGGATGGTGAGAAAATAGGATACAGGTATATAGAACTAATATAATAATGATTTTTTTATTTGTCATGTCAAACAGCGAATAAGTCGCGTAACTGAAGATAAGAAATCAATTGGTATACGGGCTGACACAGCTGTGCATTTAACAAAGAAAACACACGGAACGAACACAAAAGGTTGCCCCTATGTAGTTGGCCCACCGCCTTCGACGCTGGCCCAACATTGAGCCAACATCAGGTCAACGCATCGTGGTTTTTGGACACCATCAGGAAAACCTATATAGTTTTGTCTACTGTTCAAATAACATGGTTAGCCGAATCAGTGGATTTTGCAGAGCCAGTATGCTCGTACAAGTTACGCTATATCATGGACTTCGGAGATGTCCATCTCGACCAATCTGAAGCCTACGCTTAATCGTAACTTGTACGAATATATGGGTCCGGGTGATTGTGATTATGCCTCCGAGATATATATCAAAGCTGTCTATTTTGTTTTGCAGCTCGATGATATATCCTTTTAACCCTTTAAACCCTAATGATGAATTAAAGCATTATTTTACATCCCTGAAAACAGAATTAATTTTCCTATAAGCAAGGGTTTTAGAACGAAAATTTACGTGAAACTGGTTCACCAATACATCGCAATTTTCTTTAATTTTTAAACCACGTCTTATTATTCGCGTTTTGTAGTGGATGAAGGTGACAATGTGAAGTCAGGCTTGAAAAGGTTAAATACCGGATTCTCATTATTCGTTGCTCGTCATTTTGATGACGTAATATTTATTTGGCCAGATCCTTGATAATTGAATGTGTAACCACACTGCAGCCAGCACAGGATGTTAATTCAGCTCTGGGCCATTATTTAAAGAGAACGTGTTATTCTGTGGAATGCAGTGATGTCACCGGAAATAGTTTTTAAGTGGGAACTCGGTGAAAATACAGTTATATAAGACCCCTCCCCCATACTTCATTGTATTAGCTAGCTCTGTGACAACAATGGGGATCAAGGCCATTGAGTTTCACAGAATAGGTTGGCCAATAGCTAAGTAGCGGTAGGCATTCATTGGAGCTCCCGGCGACATAGGAACTTCGCCCAAAGTCGGTCCAGTGTTTAGGGGGACACCATTGAATCATTCAGGCGGGGGAGGGGTGTGGAATTTTTTTTATTTCAGCCCGGTGCGGCGGCTCGCCGAAAATTTAAAATGTTCTTACATGTTTATATACAAAAGCTCTAAAGGTCAATTATTTATTTCACGCAGGGTCCACCATAATGTATTCACTACAAAAAACCTCCAGCCCCCCCCCCCCCCAGGGATTGAATGGTGGCCCTTTTTAGCCAGCTTTCACTAATATTTAATATGTGCACCTCAAAACATGGCAGACTACGCTGAGTCCATGCAAATTTCTTGCTGAATGAACGTGGTATAGGCGATGGTCCGTCATCAAACCATTATCGGGTTAATGTCTGCCGCCCCCCACATTATATCTGCTGAATAACCGGCTGCAGCGGTTTACAGACGTAAACCAAATAAAAGATGAGAATAGTTTTGCAGTAAAAACTTGGCCAGCAAAGTGGCGTGTGATCCATGTCGCTTTCTGGATCACGAAGAATCCTGTTATTTTGGAAGCATCCCTAATAAATCGCCGGCCCCGATGGCTCATTCGTATTGACTGGGGCTTGTAACCTGGGGGTACCAGGTTAGAATCCCGGTCGATTATACCTCCGAGATATATATCAAAGCTGTCTATTTTGTTTTGCAGTTCAATGATATATCCCTTCAACCCTTTAAACCCTCATGATGCATTAAAGCAATATTTCACATCCCTGAAAACGGACTTAATTTTCCTACAACCAAGGATTTTAGAACGAAAATTTACATGAAACTGGTTTACCAATACATCACAATTTTCTTTAGTTTTTAACCCTTACAGCACAGGGATCGACTTTATTCGTCAGAATCTGACGTCTTTAGACGTCGGATTCTGACGACTAAAATAAAGTCGTCAGAATCTGACGTCTTTGGACGTCGGATTCTGACGACTAAAGTCTATCCCAGCACTGTAAGAGTAAAAATATTTGTAATGACCGTGGACCCATAACACAGGTAGGCCTATTCAAATGAATCAGAAAGAGCTAACTGAGACATTTATGATTATTTCAAATTGAAAAAAACCCTTTGGTCTCTATGGTTTTTACAAAAAATAATTCAGCGCTGTAAGGGTTAAACCACGTCAAAGCATCTTCATCCACTACAAGTCCAGAATTGCGGCAGCGATTCGCGGTTTGTAGTGGATGAAGATGATAATGTGAAGTCAGGCTTGAAAGGGTTAATTACCATATTCTCATTATTTATTGTTGTTTGTCATTTTGAAGACGTAATATTCAGTTGGCCAGATCCTTGATAATTGAATGTGTAACCACACTGCAGCCAGCACAGGATGTTAATTCAGCTCTGGGCCATTATTTAAAGAGTTAACGTGTTATTCTGTGAAACGCAGTGATGTCAGCGGGAACAGTTTTGAATGGGAACTCGGTGAAAATACAGTTATATAAGACCCCTACCCCATACTTCATTGTATTAGCTAGCTCTGTGACAACAATGGGGGTCAAGGCCATTGAGTTTCACAGAATAGGTTGGCCAATAGCTAAGTAGCGGTGGACGCTCATTGGAGCTCCCGGCGACATAGGAACTTCGCCCAAAGTCGGTCCAGTGCTTAGGGGGACACCATTGAATCATTCAGGTGGGGGAGAGGTGTAGAATTTTTTTTATTTCAACCCAGTGCGGCGGCTCACCGAGAAGTTAAAATTGCATTACATGTTTATATACAAAAGCTCTAAAGGTCAATTATTTATTTCACGCAGGGTCCACCATAATTTATTCACTACAAAAAACGTCCAGCCCCCCCCCCCCACCCTGGGGATTAAATGGTGGCCCTATTTAGCCAGCTTTCACTAATATTTAATATGTGCACCTCAAAACATGGCAGACTACGCTGAGTCCATGCTAATTTCTTGCTGAATGAACGTGGTATAGGCGATGGTCCGTCATCAAACCAACATCGGGTTAATGTCTGCCGCCCCCCACATTATATCTGCTGAACAACCGGCTGCAGCGGTTCACAGACGTAAACCAAATAAAAGATGAGAACAGTTTTACAGTAAAAACTTGGCCAGCAAAGTGGCGTGTGATCCGTGTCGCTGTCTGGATCACAAAGAACCCAGTTATTTCGGAAGCATCCCTAATAAATCGCCTGCCCTGATGGCTCATTTGTATCGACTGGGGCTTGAAACCTGGGGGTACCAGGTTAGAATCCCGCTCGATTATGCCTCCGAGATATATATCAAAGCTGTCTATTTTGTTTTGCAGGTCGATGATATATCCCTTTAACCCTTTAAACCTTCATGATGCATTAAAACATTATTTTACATCCCTGAAAACAGACTTCATTTTCCTACAATCAAGGATTTTAGAACGGAAATGTACATGAAACTGCATGGTTTACCAATACATGACAATGTTCTTTAATTTTTAAACCACATTAATCATCTTCATCCACTACAAGTCGAGAATTGCGGCAGCAATTCGCGGTTAGTAGTGAATGAAGATGACAATTTGAAGTCAGGCTTGAAAAGGGTTAAATAGCGGATTCTCATTATTTATTGTTGTTCGTCATTTTGAAGACGTGATATTCAGTTGGCCAGATCCTTGATAATTGAATGTGTAACCACACTGCAGCCAGCACAGGATGTTAGTTCAGATCTGGGCCATTATTTAAAGAGAAAGTGTTATTCTGTGGAACGCAGTGATGTCACCGGAAACAGTTTTGAATGGGAAGTCTGTGAAACTGAAGTTATATAAGACCCCTCCTCCGTACTTCATTGTATTAGCTAGCTCTGTAACAACAATGGGGGTCAAGGCCATTGAGTTTCACAGACTAGTTTGGCCAATAGCTAAGTAGCGGTGGGCGTTCATTGGAGCTCCCGGCGACATAGGAACTTCGCTCAAAGTCGTTTCAGTGTACGGGGGACACCATTGAATCATTCAGGCGGGGGGGGGGGCGGAGTTTTGTCGCAGACCAATTATTGATTTCAACCCGGCGCGGCGACTCGCCGAAAATTTAAAATTACATGTTTATATGGGAAAGTTCTTAATTATTTATTTCACGCAAGGTCCACCATAAATAATTTATTTTAAAAAACCTCCAGCATCACCCCTCCCCCCTGGGGATTAAATGGTGGCCCCCTTAAAGGGACAGTCCCTGGCTAAAATCATAAAAAACCGGTGATTTTATTTTGGCTTTTTAATATGACCATATGATGTAATCAGGTAATCATGTCCATAGACTAGAACTGCAATTGTTTTTACATTTTTGTGCTGCGCATTTATCAGTTGGGTTAGATATAGAGACGAAATTCCCCTTTTTCTTATTTTTGACATGGTTATCTAAAATAAGAAATCAGGAATTTTGTCTCTACATCTAGCCTAACTGATAAATGCGCAGCACAAATTTTTATTTTTTGCAGTTCTAGTCTATGGACATGTTTACATCATATGGTCATATTAAGAAGCCAAAATAAAATCACAGATGATTTTAGCCTGGGACTGTCCCTTTAATAGCCAGCTTTCGCTAATATTTAATATGTGCACTTTAAAGCATGGAGTCCATGTTGATTTCTTGCTGAATGAACGTGGTATAGGCGATGGTCCGTCATCAAACCAACATCGGGTTAATGTCTGCCGCCCCCCACATTATATCTGCTGAACAACTGGCTGCAGCGGTTCACAGACGTAAACCAAATAAAAGATGAGAACAGTTTTTGCAGTAAAAACTTGGCCAGCAAAGTGGCGTGTGATCCATGTCGCTGTCTGGATCACGAAGAATCCTGTTATTTTGGAATAAATCACCAAAGTGAGCTAATTTCTGCCTGAGTCACGCGAGCATGCTGAAGATGTTTACTGAAAATACCGTGTATGGCCACTTCTGTGTCGGATGCTTCAGGGCAAGATAACAGCACTGCTCAGATACTGTTGTGCGCTGGCTTTATTTGTGCACTATAGATTCCTTGCTCCCAGCAAACAAAAGTCTTAAAAACTGGCTTGATTCAATGTTGTGCCGACGTTGGATACAGTAACTCAGTTGCACTATCTAATGTAGTTTCATGTATTTTTTTTCAAGAAATAGTATTCAAGAGCATATTTTTTTCTAAATTGTTTTAGAAAACTTCGATGAAGATGTAATACTGTAGGTCCTATGTTCAAAATGGTTGACAAGGTAACAATCCATTTTATATTATTTTGAATTTTGAATGAATTTCAGATTGTCTTATTTGCTATTGCAATGTATAATATATATTAGAAATCATTTGATTGATTAAAAATATAGTTGTATGATTGTGTAGCTACGGAGGGGAGATACAAACTAGCGATACAACAGTAACCAGAGAGTGGAAAAGGGACGTAAGTCAAAGTGCTGTACTTATGACAGCGATGATGATGTCGGGATGGAGGTGAGTGGTTGACAACGTCACGGATTGAGGGGTGGGTGGTCGAATATCTCCCGAAGCAATGCTAGTTTACATCGGAGCCTGGTCCATCCCTTGTTTAACCCTTTAACCGCCAAATTATTCATCTGAATTTTCACCCACTTGAAGTTGAGTCTCGCTTACGCGATCCACAACTTCAAGTGAGTGAAAATCATTTAGATTTGACAAAATGGCGGTCAACTGTTTTCAAATCTTGCTGGTTTATGTCACATTTTATCTTTAACATATTTTAAATGTGCTAATAAAAAATGAAAACCGGCACCGGCGGTTAAAGGGTTAATACTGGGCTGACGTCGGAGTCGTTGTCCCAGTGTTGTCCCAGGGCGGGGCGGTTCTCCCGTGCCCGTGATGGTTTTCCGGTCTCAGACGTGGAATCGATAATTAGGAAAGTCAATGAAGTGAAAAGATGTGGAGGAGACCAGAGATTGCACCTTCGAGGCTATAACAAGTAACTGGAAAAGGTCATCCCCAGCAACCAGGAGATATCGGTCCAACTCCGGGGCAATTCTAGGCCAATGAAATAACAGCGTTGCTCCAGTGTTTGTTTCTGGAAATCGTCGGGTACAAAAAGTTTAAGTCTCCAAGCGGATCTTCCTTCTCGACCACAATGATTCGTACTAACAAAAAGGGCGATAAATTCTTCTAAAAGCAAATTGTTGTGACCGAGGTAGAAATATACTTGTTGTTGACACTACCTCAAACCCGACTACGAAATATCTTCCACGAAAAATGACATAAAAGAATCCGTTCCCAGCAAAGAGACGTTGAGCCAATGACGGATTAATAATGGACCAGCGTCGTAGACAATATTCACCCAATGTTATCTCAGTGTTGGCCAATGTCATGGACGGTAGGTCAACATTGAGATAACGTTGGGTGAATGTCTTGTGTTTGCTGGGAATATATGTGCCATGCGTAGATTACGGAAGCTGGGGCTATTAGACAACATATGTCTAATATATTAGGCCCTACACCAACGCAGATAGGTAGAAAACTTGATTATTCTGATTCCCCTTTTTGCAACAACTCTGAAAATGAGTTATCAACTATGCAGGGGGTGCAAAACTGTTTGGTGCGGTTCGTGATTAAGTCCTCCCCTCTTTTAAAATCAGTGCATTGTCCACTTGTTCAGCATAGAATAAATTTTAAATTATGTTACTCTGCCCAGTGGGAACCAGTATATATTCCGATTCCAACTTCCGAGTTCCATTTTGTAGACACTGAACTAAGATTTTAACTTATTAATCCCTCATAGCCTACATCTCAAGCTGAAAGTCAGAACACAGAGCTTGAAATTGGAAAGTCGGAATTTGGAAATTAGAAATCGATAAGCAAGAATTTATGTCGAATAGCGGATGAGGCCTTCCGAATGTCGTCTCCAAATTTATAGGAATGAGCTTCCATTAGAGACTCGTTCTATGACATCAAATCTGTTTTTTTTTTATCAACTTTCCTGATACATCTCTTTCCAATTATCCCCATTAGTTTGCTCTATTGTGTCACTGTGACGCAGTTTTCAGGGCTTTCAAACTATTTTATTCTAAATATACTTGCTTTTGTCACACAGTTATTTATAAATCAGCGTTCTGATCTGACTGTATCTCCGGTAAAAAGTGTAGCCTGTTGTATTGAAATCGTATACGTGTAAAAACTCTTGGAAAAACTAGCGCATCTCCCATATTATACCAGGTAATTGTGGTAGGATACATGACTCCATTGAGTCACGTGATATTTAGTTGAATCTGGGGTGATCAGAAAAATGGCCGCCGGTCTCTCCGGATGTTTTGTCACGCTGTTTTTTGTGGAGTAGATTCCTGTTTTCATCAAACCCCAGAGTAGACTTCCTGTCTTGTCTTGTCTTGTCGTGATCCATGGTTTTTTGCTTTTGTATCAGACTAGTAGTGTGTGTAATTCGGTCTGAACCATTAGGCTCGTCAGGAAGATATGGGTGATGATCACTGTGTTACACAATTGAAGAGCGGCGGGGTGTCGGATAGGGTAGCTGCTTTTCCATAATTATCATATAAGAAGACGAAGACGGCTTTTTACGGGCTTGTGTAGCTGCGTGGGCTGCTGGTTTTGATTGTTCACTTTTCAACTGCTTTGTATATAATTACCTGCTTAAGTAATACAAGTAGAGCTGAGAAGGAGTAGAAAAGTCTCACGTTTTGGGTAGTTTTCGGCCTACCTAAAATGATTATAATTGTCCTGCTTATTATCATTTATTCATGTATTAGCCTTCAAAAGAAGAAAACATACAAAAATACAGAGAATACAACTTTATATTTGTAAAGATTAAAAAGAACGTATCATTAAGTTTAGAAGTATTCCGTTTTGTGGATTGATATTTCCTAAAAGTAGACATACACTGTCAGTCAGACCATCTTGTACTGCACATCCTTTCGTAAAGTTATTCCTGACGACTCGCGAATAGGAGTCATCAAAAATATAATTCAAGAGGGATATGCCGTACTTTTCACATGTCAGCTTGACCCTAGAAATCAGGTCTCTGGGACCCAACATTTCACCTGAAGCATGTTGTTTTATTAAATGAATATAAAATGAATTTCGATCTATATTAGACTCTATTTTACAAATGTGGAGAGCTTGTAATATAGGAGGACTTTTACATAGCATGAACACCTATGCTTGTTTTTAGCAATTTAGCTTGTAATTTTTCAATTTTCAACATTGACAAATTGTTTATGTGAACAGAACTAGAACCATACAGCAAAATTGGACAAATAGCTGACTCCCATAGGTAAGCTAGCATGCTTGCGTTCGTTGTCACATTACAAAATCCAGCGCCTTGCATGGCGTAGGCTAGTAAGCTATCCTACACGCGGCAATTCTATCATTTACATGTACACTCGGATTATTCGCCAGAGTAACACCCAGGTATTTAATGCTGTCACTATTAACTAACTCCACACCATTTAAAGACCACGTTAAGACAAAATATTTTTGACCAAAAGATACACATTCTGTCTTTAAAGGGTTAAATCTCAGACCGTGGTCTGATATGTATTTATCAGCTAGATTAATCATACTCTGCAAGCCAGTGACTGTGAGACTGGCAAGCAGAGTATCATTAGTGTAGCAGAATACATTATACGGTACAATTTTTATTTTTATGTCATCCGCACTATTTGACAATTCTCTTATCAAATCATGATAAAATAAGTTGAAGAGGAAAGGGGAGAACAGTCCACCCTGGCGGGTGCCCTTGCACACCTTTATGGAGTCACTTACCATTCCATTTAATACGCACCGTTATAGATCTGTACCAGTGAACCATTACTCTCCAGCAGGATCAGGTATTACATTTAAAGCTTTTTAAAAAAGAATAGAGTGTGGAACTGCGTCAAAAGCACTCTCAGCGTCCAGCGAACATGTATAAACAGGTGATCCACGTTTTGTACAATAAAAAACACATCATTAGCCAGAGATCCAGTCATATCAGTGCCTCTACCAGAGACAAACTCAAACTGTAAATCGCTAATGGCATGATTACTAGATGTATCAAGTATATACAGTTCTAAAATGTTTGATAATGTGCTCGAAATATTAACAGGTCTATAATTTTAAACAATGGTAGGATCAAGTGTTCACTTTTTTAAAATTGGAACCAGTAAGCCATGTGAAAAAGAGGTGGGTACAATTCCATACTTGATACAAATAGTAAACATTACACGGAGGTAGTCCACTATTTTGCTATTAATCGCATATTTCAGATGTTCTACTAGTATTCCATCACTACCAGGCGATGAACTGAGATTAAGTTTCTTTATATATCTAATGAACATAGACTTAGACATAACTTTATCAATAAACTACAATATGAAGGTTGTCTAATTATATTTCGGCTATGCCCAAACATATATTGATTTTACAACGGAACTTTAAAATTATTATCCTTGGCACGTTTTTGTAAGACGCTACTTCTCCCTGAATTTTTATCCAATCATTATCAAATTTGGACACCATATTCCCAGAGTAGTCAGGCATTCTGCTATGACTTTTCTAAGACATCCATCGTGTTCTTCCGGATTAATCCAGGATTTTCTGGATGACTATACTCTTGAATGGCAAAAGGCAGTTTCTGCTTACTTGTAAAGTGAGCAGATACTGCCTTTTGACTTGCACGACAGTAGGTCTATAATTGGGTCCAATGCTGGTTCAATAGTGGACATATCGGGTGATTCTCCATTCATTGCCAGGAGGGTGAACAGGGTGCCCCTATGTCCAGATCTACTCCACCTTTAGTCTCTAGATTTGATAATAAAAATTAATTTATCCAATGTTTCAATTCCGGGCCAGCGTCGCAGACGGTTGCCCAGTATTGAACCAATATTGTGCACATATAGGCTAAACTGGGCCAGGAGAACCTCCTGGGGATGGTGAGATGAATGAGGTGACACTGTCCTCCAGACACAGGATTCGAAATTCGAGCCCTGACGGTCTGATGCCGAACACGCTACCTCTCGGTCACGGCGGCTCCCCACAATACTGAGTTTCACACATGGATGGGGAAGAAACATGTTTGTTTCTTGCGAACCGCCGTTACCGGGAACCGAGCCCCGAACTCTTGCGTGAAAGGCAGCGGTGCTAACCACTACCCTAGGGTCCCCGCCCAGCATCGCTAGATACATCAGTAGATGAAATAACATTAATACATAATGCAGTTACTGTATGTAAAGGATAATGGTCACTGACATTTAGCGCACTGTTTGATATGATAGAGCAGCTCCTTATGGCATTGGCTGCAAAATTAGATTAAAATACATAATCAATATATGTGTTAGACGTACTATTAAAAAACGTGTAAGGCACATCCTGTTTAAAATTAAAATCAACGACCTCTAGGTCGTTATTCCGTAAAAAGGTCATATAGGACGAAACTATGCTTATTGTAAGGATGCTTCCTGTACCAAGAACTTGAAAGTTTAGCCTTTTTTGGTAATGAGACATTCATATCTCCAACTATGCCTATCATCATAGGAGACGGATCCATAACAGCAATATATAGCTGACTGCAATATGTCCGTAGTTTTACTTTAGTAGTGTAAGTGTTGAAACTGCCCAGCCCGGGGACCGAACCACCAACCCTGGCATCGTGATGCCTGAGTGCTACGCATCTAGCCAAAGAATCGACTCATTGGCCAGAGTAGTAATCACTCCAGTCCGTCATACACACACCCGGCTACATACTCCCACCTCAAATATCTGCTCGTCCCCGAGCAGCCTTCAACACACTCGTGGGTTAACTTCTCCTGCCTGCCTTTTTACCGCAACCCTATCCCCAGTGTTCTGTTATGAAGTCAGGCCTATTGGTACTGCATTACCGGTAAGGAGAACCGTTATTTGGCGCCATTGTAAGTGTTAAAACTGCCCAGCCCGGGGACCGAACCACCAACCCTGGCATCGTGATGCCTGAGTGCTACGCATCTAGCCAAAGAATCGACTCATTGGCCAGAGTAGTAATCACTCCAGTCCGTCATACACACACCCGGCTACAGCAGCTCTATCTGCCCTACCTTATGTAAGAGAAAACAGTAATAAATAAAGTGACGATAATAAATAAACAGGCCAAGGGGGAAGGTGCACCATATCTGACAATGATTATGCCTCTGAGTACCTCCTTGGTTTCCTTGCTGATTCCTGCTTACCGCATTTGGCATAAACGAGAAAACACTTATGGAATAAAACCCATAGCTGGCTGAATTGTCTACCCTCAGGATATGTTGTTCGCCAGTCGTAAACTTACTCTCAGCGCCTGTGGCGCGCGGCTCCTTATCGTATCCTGCTCATAGAGCATGCGCATGCGTTTCATTGCATCTCAGTTGCGGGATATTGATGGCTCTACCAGTGATAATTACGTAGTCTACCAACAAACACAAAACATTTGTATAACATTTATACAATGTAAAACCAACGTCGAAGACGTTGGGTTGACATTGTATAAATGTTATTCAAATGTTTTGTGTTTGTTGGGCTACCAGCCTGTCTGGGGTATTTGTGTAGATCAAATGTTACTTCTATTATTAATAAGACCCGCCCGAGCATCATGGAGAGCCATGTCAATTAATGTAGTAAAATGTGTCCGGAAATGTGTACATCAGTACAAGACAGAAGTTTACGATCACTTATATCAAGATCCCTTGCTTGCATGCTGAAATCGCATGGTGGAGCCGCCGCATATAGAGCTGTATAGGCCTATTGTATGTTTCTTCAAACTTTTTTTGATGTATTGTGATATATTCGGTATAAACGTTCTTAACATATTTAATTTGTGTCTCTGTTTTTGCGCTGATACATAGACTACACTCGCAGTTTTTTTCAGAAACAATATATTACTTTATTGAAGGGTGGCCTGCATGGAAGCGGCTTGTTATAAGCCTTTTGCATGTCTCCTTTGCATTTTTTAAATTATTTGCATGTATGTATGTTTCAAGCATAAATAAATAAAATGAATTGGAAAAACTGAATTGAATTGAATTGTGAATTGACATAATTTTGTAGTCTTGAATTCCGTGGATCCAAAAAATACAAGTTCTACCAAAAAAATCAGAACATTCCACTACATATTAGCATTCAAAATGGCTGCCGGTTTCCATAGCAGCAGTAGATAGGCCAATCAAATATGGCGTATTCTGCTTATGCCTATATAATATTGTGTGTTTGTTCTTGGGATGTATGGGGCATGCCATCACTCTAAATTGCTATTATAAGTGTGAGAATATATCTCAGAATACCAAAAAATGGCTGGACCACAGAATGCTATGAATAAATCTTAACCCTTCAGCGCGGGGATCGACTTTAGTCGTCAGAATCTGAAGTCTGTAGACGTCAGATTCCGACGACATTTATGATGATATACAAAATATTTCAGCGCTGTAAGGGTTAAGAAACAAAAACCTGAATACTACTTTCTAAAGTGGTAGATACACCCTTTCAAATCCAAGGGGACGAAATAATCATGTCGTCTTGTGTGAGATAGCAAATATGTTTCTGTAAGATATTTCAGACTGCGATGTGAACTCGTGCGTACAAGTCAAAAGTTGGGTGTCAATTCATCAGTGTTCATTGATTTGCACAGAACGGAGAGGGTTTGAATGCAAACGGAGTGAGCACTCCAATGTATTTACCATTAAATTAACTCCGGAAGAGGCTTGAGCTCCTGCCTATCATTATCACAATTATACTAACAGACTAATGCTGATCGAATTAGGCCGCTCAGTGCGATAAAACTCAAATTGACAATTTCACTCGTATCTAATAGTAATATACATGTAATACGGATTGTCGTGCGTATATTCCTAAATTGATATGATAATACATTGATTACGAAGAATTAATTTTTGGGGCCTACATCCCCGGGGAGGGGGGGGGGGGGGTAGGGACATGGAGTGTTGTTGAAGAATAATGTTACACCCTTCTTGTGTAACAGACTGGTGGAACAACATTGTTTCACATCCCGTGTGAATCATCCTTAATAAATTGTTTTGAACCGAGTTATTAGGCAACTGAATATAAAATTTAATTTGGACTACTGAATACCTGGCTATTACAGATATGGAGTATGAAGATAGAAATGATATCAGAAAGTTTGAAGAGAGAAGAGAGGAAGGACGTTTGGAGTGTGGAGATGGAAAGGTCGTTATAGAGAGTGGAGATGGAAAGTCGTCATAGAGTGTGAAGATAGAATGACATCATAGATTGTGAAGATAGAAGGACGTTTGGTGTGTGGAGATGGAAAAGAGGTTATATAAGTGTGCAAATAGAAAGACATTATAGATTGTGAATATAGACGGAAGTTATAGAGTGTGAAGATAGACATTATAGAGTGTCAGGAGAGGGAGGACATTATGAAGTGTGAAGATAGGAAGGACGTTATAGAGTGGGCAGATAGAAATGTCACTGTGACTTGTGAGGATAGAAAGAAGAAGAAGAAAAAGAAACTTTTATTTCATCACAATACAAAAGAAAAACATAAAAAACAATTTACATGCAGTGGAAATCATCACCTTTTTCCACTGACGTAATGGCCACCTAACATTTCACCCAATTGTCAGAGCTATTTAAGTGTTAGTATAGAGTGAAGAATTAGCTCGATATAGAGTGTTAACAAAGCTTGATCCACATAGAGTCTTTTTACTACTACTTGTATATCAACATCTGATTAATTGATGCATTTCTTTATTTACTTTTGTTCAGTATACCCACGCGGTGAAAAAAATAAAGCTTGCTGTGGGGCTTATAAAATATAATCAGGATAATTAATGAAAAACGTTGCTCATTTTCAAATCTGTTCGTTGAAAAGAAGAAAAAGTAGTACGTGATCAGCCACTGAATCGACGTGTTGTGTTGCTCAAAGTGAAAACCCAACGGCCTTCCTGTCGTATGGCGTTGAGCCGATGTTGTTTTAATGCTGGGCCGACGTCAAAGACGGCGGGCCAACATTAAAATAAGATTGGGTCAACGTCTCGTGTTTGATGGATACGGAACACGGATCATTGTAACCGAGGTATAAAGTAGTAAAGCATACAATCACTTCCATCTTTTTGCCAGGATCATAATTTTGATAAAAACGTGTCGCGGGGCTATTTAAAAACTGCCTTTGATCAGGAATGCATACAATTGTATCTTATGCATTTCTCTTTTGATGTTTTTTTTTATAGTTATGCGGCTAATATACGTACTAAGTCAAGACAAGTCTTCCCATTAGCTAAATAGACGACTAGAGACGCTTAAGCTGCTTCCAGTTTTGTGTAGTTTATTTTGCACGTTACGTGGACTACATCAGCAAATGTAATCACATCAACAAGTTACCGGGTTCGGATATCTGAAAAAGTTAAGAGCCCAGCGACATTGTACTTCTGCAGTTTTTATTTAGCTAAGTGCGATGCGAGAATTTTTCCGAATACTTACTGTGTACCAAGCCAACAAAAAACATTTGTATAACATTTGTACAACGTCGGCCCAACGTCTTCGACGTTGGTCCGACATTGTACAAAATTTATACAGTTTTTTTGTTTTTGCTGTGTATATATAGGTCTCTAAAATAGGCATATTTTTATATAATATAATTATGCGTCAATGTAATCCTTCACCCGACGTATTATCCTGGTAACATCACCCCAGGAAACACAAAACATTTGTATAACATTTGTACAATGCTGGACCAACGTCGAATACGTTGGGCCGACGTTGTACAAATATTATACAGATATTTTGTGTTTGCTGGGGTGCGCAAGGCTCTGACACAGAGACCTCCATTTTTAAATAGAATAGCTCTAACAATATCACTAGATTTCGCCAGATAAAAATGACCTATTTTTAATAGAAGCTCTTTTTTTTGTCTCAGTTTCATGGCACCCGAGGTTTTTCAGTAGGTGAGTGTCGTTTCTACACGGCTGGCTGTGTTAATAATATGGCGGTCACTGTCACCGGGTCTGCCGCGAAGTGAGCTAGGCGGTCATGCCGGGTAATGATGCATATCTGTGCACACAAACAATAGTTATTTGTATCTTTGCTAATCTCAGGTCTGGGTAGCCCGAGCTAATGTTGGCAGATATCAAGATAACTGTACAATATTATAAGCCTTATCCTGCGGAGCTCGACTTATTGTCGTTTAAAACATATTTTATTAGTCATCCAAATCACTGATATTAGGAACAAACTGTGAGCTTGAGGATCAAGATTTGAAAATGTTTGATCGCAAATTAAACACATATGCACAATTTTAAACCACTTGAAGGTGTGGGTCGCGGTACGAAGATACAACTTCAAGTGGCTGAAAAAATAAATAAATCAACAACAGCAGGATAAGGGTTTTACGCACAAATCCTGAATATGAAGAGGGTTATATATAGATATTAGGAGAGTTTATTTATTGACGTCGGCTGATAGAACTACGACAAATGTCGTTAGGAAAAGCTGACAGTCTTTGAAAATGTATGGAAATCAATAATTATCGGGGAATTAAATGATTGAAATAATAAGTGTGACGAGACAGTACCTGTTAGCCAGCAGCATGGTTATTGCGATGATCAGAGCCACCAGGCTGATGCTCGAACCCACCACATCAATGTAAAGTCCGATCTTGAGTATTTTCACGTATTTCTGCACGATAAGGTATACACATTAGTATTAAATTGGCATAAGCTACTTAGAAATACATTTTAAAAGGTGTAATAAAAAAAAAAACTGTTTTAACGATGCCTTCTGCGTCTGGTGGTGGTGGGGGGGGGGGGGGAGGGAGGGGTGTAAAGAGCCAACACAATCATTATTGAATTCAAGTAAAGCTTGATATAAAAAAAACTTGAAATATTCACATATTTAAGTTGTATTAAATTCACTGGACTATTTTTTAGAGAATAAAACGTACAAAAGTAAATAGTTAAAATTTGATACGATTTTCAAATTTTACAACATATAAATTTGTTTACTACTCCCAAGTTTATCAGGGTTTGAAGTAGTCAATCGTAAAACAGCTCGAAGTTCCTTTTTTTACTCTGCGATATTAGATGGGTATATTATGTACTAACCCCATAATTCTCTAACCATATTATGCATACATAAACATTGTAAAGATATACATTACTAAATAAAATGTCACGTACTTTATTTTTTGTCTCCAAGTGAAACGATTTTTAGAATAGCTTATCATGCCATCGTCATAGGTCATTTCGAATACATTTCCAAAATGTCACTGACATTCTCGCATTACTGAGAGATACACTGTACGACATTGAAATAAATAGCTAATTTACTCAAGTGCTCAAAATCTATTTTACTAAGTGGAATTAATTAGGTCTATACACATATTCTGACCTCTGTTTACCTGATAATCTACACTATACTCGTTTTAAAACACTTTAGCGACACTTCATAGCGGGCTTTGAATGTACCTTTATTCTGAGTCTTGACCGATATTTACATCTTGATTTGATATACTTCAGTAGTTTAAATCCCCTGTAAAAGTATATGTAAATTATATTTTGTACATGAAATTTTAATTGTAAAATTGCATTATGATGTTAATAGTATCGAAGCAAAATACACTTTGTTAGTATACAATCTAGAAAAAATGATTCATGAGGAGCATTCCAATATAGCTGCCCCAGTAAACACAAAGCATTTATATAACATTTATACAACGACGTTGGTCCAACAGTGTATAAATGTTATAAAAAAGTTTTGTGTTTACTGGGGCTGCACAAATTCAGTAGCATCACGCTTATTTAAAAAAATAAGAATACACAATAATTTGAAAGAGAACAAATTGACATTTCTGTAGTCCAATTTGTTTCTATCTTTATTCAAACTGAATTTTCGTATTTTAAACAATTACAAATACGATTGTTAAAAAGGAAGCTTTTAAACGGCCCTTTTCTGTTTGTAGAATATACCACATACAAAATGATTTGATGAAAAAATGTTTTAAAGCGACTGATCATGATGACATCAATTTTCGTTTTTAATTTTGTTATGAAGTAGTGTATCTCACAGGTAATTATTATTTTTTTTTTAGATTTTTCAGATTTTCAAAAAACATTTTCTTAATATATATAACAATATTTATAAGAATCCGTGAATAACCCAAACATTGAGTGTATCGACCTGAAGGATGGTTGAATGCTAGCACAGCATTGGACCACAAGTTGATGCCGTCGGCCCAGCGTTGAGCAGACCTTCGGTGGTGTGTGGGGACCCCGCCGACCATAGCGTTCCCAGGCCAATTAAGCAGGTGTTAAGGGCGGCAGCTATTGATTCAACCAGGTGGTTGCTTTGATCATGCCGTCTGAGATGGTGGTTATCCAGGGCAGTTTTGTTGAAATGACAATATACGTCTTTGAAATAAAACTAGTTTAGTCGTTTTCAGTGTTTTAAAATTGTTTTTGTTATGTTTTTGTATTTTATTCAGGATCAGTAGGCTATATAGTCTCACATAAATTAAATTTTCAAAATTGACAACATTGAAAATGTCTCATCCTAAGGGGTCCCTTTAACCATATCATTGATCAATGATTTTTTGAAAATGTAGTTAGTTTTATTTGTTTATAGTTTTTATTTTTAGCCTTTCTGCACTACAGATAAATACACAATGCGACTGATTACGTACAGATGGGCCACATCTGATTTATGTACTTTATATATTATGTATTCTATGTATACCAGAGCAAATTTTTTGAGCTTTCTGCCAAAAGCCATATTTTGTGTCTTATTACCAATTGTTCTGCTAGGCCAGCATAGTTATATAAATTCACAACAATTTTTAAAGTAAAAACAACTACTAATAATGTAACATATTATTTCGCGAAATGTGCATAGTTAACATGATAAATACAATAATTCAATTTCGGATATGTATGTTATATAAATGGAAATATGTTTCGTCATTGGAAGCTGAAAATTGCGTTAGCAATTCCAGCTTCAAATGACGAAAAATACTAAATGACAAGAGTTAACTGTGTTAGCTGTAAGATTTGTCAATCAGTGTTAACTACATACAACTGATAGACTAGGAAGACACTGGAACGTTTCGTAATATTTATGACAAATAGCTGATAAACATAATTCTAGGAGACAGACACTCACACTGAGGACAAAGCAATCCGTGTAGTTGGTCATCTCCTGACTTCTGTGAAGCTCGTGGCGATACCAGGTAGCGTTCACGTCACACACCTTCACGGCTTTGGCTGGGGAAGAAACAGTACATCAAATTTGCTGAGCGTTTGCTGAATCGTTGCTGATATGTTAACTCATACACAACATGACGCATTTTGACCGCAATGTTGTAACAATAACATGATTTTTGTGGGCAATAGGGTTTTTTCATTGGCCCGACGCAGATGCCAAGGCGGAGCCACGGGCTGCGGGCATCTGTGGAGGGCCAATAAAAAAGCATCTCACACGAAAAAAATTGTTTTTATTAAAACATAGCTATTAATTGTCTACAATTACAGCATAGGTCTACATGTCTACGCAGAAACTAACCACCTTGCTAATTATCACAGCTCACTCTTCTTCAGCCAGGTGTCAGCCTGCATAGTAGCCCTGTAAGCCGGCGACCTCATTCCCCCTCCCTACGGTCGATCAGCGCTACCCCATAGACAAGCATCCACCTGTACTTCTGTACAAGCCATACACACAGAAAGTTTAACAGCCCTGAGAGTCGAGCTGATAGCCAAATCTTGCGCTGGCATAAAGTAGCAATATTCTACCAACGCTACTTAAGTGATAATTATAGATCTTCTTGTTAATAATTTAGTCCTGGACGACTAGACGACATATTATACATAAAAAGATATACCAGATATAGTTTAAGAACAAAGTAATACAAGGTTTTATCCACAACAAGTTAAAAAAAACGTTAACGCAGTCATTTTAATCTGTTTAAATCGTAGGTATTTGGTTATTGATAGTTAAATGTGCGTTTAAACATCAAGATTTGCAAATGACTGGTTTAAAATCAAACAAATATGAGTAATTGTCACCCACTTAAAGGTGTGTGTCGTGGTAGCGGAACACAACTTCAAGTGGGTGAAGATGAAATAATTTATTGTAGCAGTTTAAACCTTTCAGCGCGGTGACCGTCTTTATACCTCAGAATCAATTCTGACATATAAAGGCGATCATCGCATTGAAATAATTTAACTATCCCTAAAGGCCGTAGACTCATACCATAGGTATTCAAATGAAGCGGAAAGACATTTATGATGATTTCAAATTGAAAATAATCTTTTTGGTGTTCATGGTTTTTACAAAAATATTTCAGCGTTGTAAAGGTTAAAATAGTTGTAACTCACGATGTCTTCTCTGGAGATGAGACGCCATGAAGTATCGTGGACACAGCTGTGTGAGTGAGGTGTCGGCGGGTGTAGATGACCAGCAGCTGATGCCATCCCAGGTAGCTGGACAGCGGTCAAGCCGAGCTGGACAAACAGATCAAGCCCCTTGCCAGTGACAGGATTCCCCGAGGATTCAATTGGAAACCGACATGGATTACCGGTTGACGGTTTCCATTTGAATCTCTGAATATTTGGTTACTGATTGTGTCTACAGAGCCTCGACGCAAGGGAGCAAAATCTGATTTCCACATTTATTATGGTAACCACGGCGCTATTTCGCCAACGTTTAAGACAAAAATGATTTTTAACTTGAGATTTACTAATATTCCTTATATTTTCAATTGCTCCAACATTTACTATTGTCAGTGAGAATTAAAAGAAAAGTTGTTTTGCACCATGTAAAAACTACATGTACACCGCAGTGCAACGCGAAAATGCAGTATCTGCTTACCTGTTAAATGCCCATACCCAGATATAGACGAAATTCTCGTATTTCTTATTTTTGATATGTCCAAATTGAGAAATCAGGAATTTCGTCTCTACATCTAGCCTAACTGGTAAATGCGCAGCACAAAAATTTTAAAACTTTCTGAGTTCTAGTCTATGGACATGTTTACATCATATGGTCATATTAAGAAGCCAAACTAAAATCTCCGATTTTTTAATGTTTTAGCCAGATTGTGTCGCTTTAAGTTAGCAGATAATGCTTTTGGCTCTGCAGAGCAGTCTAGAGTTTCGTGCACTCACATAGAACTCGCAACCTTTTACAGTCATCAAATGTAATCAAAACTGCAAATTTCAAAGTGATATGTGACTATATATAAACTAGAGAAGCGGTTCATCTTTCGGATAATCACTTTGATGTCATATCACACCGGCCTTATTGTGTCCATGAATTGAAGGGCTTCATGCAATAACCTGTTGAGCGCCATTGACATGTTCTTGCTGATAACAACAGATTTTTAGGGAAGATTATTGTTTATTTTTTAGCTCTACGACCGTTATAAAGCTTTTTTCTGAGAAGCAAGTAAATGTTTATGGCTGTTGGTGAAATAGATTTAACTATAAAAAGCTGTCAAGTGTGTTTACCAGTAAATATTACTAAATACTATTTATGTAAAGTACACAATATGTAGCAAATCGTACCAGTAAACCCACCTAACATGTTCTTGCAAATAATACAATCACAACCAGAAATGTTAAGCACCCTAAAAATGATTTTACAAATATCAAAGATATCAATTTTAAATGTGCAAATGTATTCAGATAAATGGTTTGTGATGTCACTGTTTCACAGATATCTAATCGATATGCATGAGTTCTGAAAAAACTCGCATAAAGCAATAATATGGTAATGGCAATTACCATAAAATATTGTGATATTGAACTTGAACACTATTGCCAAATACTAGTTACCAAACTTTAAATATGTGCCCAGAGTGAATTTTTAATTTATAAGTATAGTTTATTCGAGATCGACCTTTTCAATGGAGACATTACTTTTAATGTTGGAACATGTTTTTAAAACTTTAAATGCCTGACAATTACTTATTTAAAGAGTTTAGTTTAAAAGATGGGAATCGTTTCACTTCATTGATCAATAATATTTATCTCCGCTCATCCGGGAGTTGACCATGCTGAGCATGCGTGTAGGCATAAAGCGTGTGCTCCACAAATTGTGACGACACACCACACACCCTAAAGTTTTCAATGAAATGTGCTTTGTTGTAAATGTATTTTTCAAAGATAATTATTTGAAAATACATTATTTTATCAGCGAGTAAGTTACTATTTTTTTGTAAATGACAGTTGATGATAAGAGATGTTAGTTTTTCATATCAGGTGGCCATCTCACTAAGATCCTAAGATTGAGCTTATTTTACTCTTCACTTATTTTCAGTCGAAATATTGAAATAAACTGTAACCTATCTAATAAAATTAACAAAAATGTAATATATACATGTATAAGTGTTCTAGTGCGATGGGCATATGACTCTTAACCCTTTCATCCCTGAATTTACCATTGCCATCTCCATCCACTACAAGCCGCGAATTGCTATCGCAATTCTCGACTTGTAGTGGATGAAGATGATTTGATGTGGGTGAAAAATTAAGGAGAATTGTCATGCATTGGTAAACCAGTTTCATGGGAATAATAATTCTAAAACCTCTAGTTATAGGAAAATTAGGTCTGTTTCAGGGATTTAAAATGATGCTTTAATGCATCGTGAGGGCTTAAAGGGTTAAAGTCTTAAGATTTTTAGCCACAAGGAGACACACATCGGGACACATGTTAGAGTTGGGGAAATTATAATGATCTGATTTGGCTCTTTACACTTGTGCTGCCGAATTGCTTGTTTATAGTTGTGATTATTTTAAACTGGAATTGCTAACGAAATTGTCAGCTTCAATTGACGACAAATATTTACATGTATGAAAAAATTCTTATTTTGAATGAATGAATAAATGAGTGAATGAATGAGCGAATGGGGTTTTGGGACACACATAGGCTAAACTGGGCCAGGAGGACCTCTTCCTAATCATGCTAATTTGATTAACAAAAATCTATCACAAAATCTGTTCCAATATCTTATGCATTTTATTTTGTTTAATACTTGCTTAAAAAATATACATACCGTCCCCATGGATATGAAAGGGTGTATCTGCCACTTTACAAAGTGGCAGATACACCCTTTCATATCCAAGGGGACGGATTACGATCCCAGCAGCACAAAGGTTTTTCGTTTTGTCATCAATATAAAATGTGTGATTTATTCACCTGGTTTAGTCAGTTGATTACGCTGACAGCAGGCCGTGGCCTCTGAACAGCAGGACCTCCATCCCTCACACTCAGAAGTTGTCAATCCGGCGTGGTCGCACGGCGGAGACGGCTTGATCAGAGGATCGGCAGCGAACGAGATGTTCTTACGAAAGTCGTAGAGCAGGTAGGGATGAACCGGCGGCAGGAGGATCTCAAACGGCGTCTCACCGTAAAACACCTGAACCATACACTTGGCGCAGGAGTATGCGGTAAAGTCTGAGAAGGACATGTTCGTGGCCCAGCTATCACGGCAGTAGAGGGTGGTTTCTGGGGTTGATTCACCGTCCACTGTCTGAAACAAAACAAAGGAAGGTACAATATTATCACTGAGTTTAAAATACACCCGTGACGTCAGTCTATTTTCAAAATAGTAGATTCGGATCTACGAATCTACTGTTATTTGTAATGGTCAGGTCGGGCACAATATATAATTGAACCATGAAACTGCATGTATAATGTTTCATGGTTTAACCAAACTGTCAATGAAATTTTCTATATCAAAACTTGGAACATCTGCACAAATTCTGTGTATTTAAAGTCGAAGAAAGAACTCAATTACAATAGAGTCGTAGATCCGAATATACTCGGCGCTTTGCGCCTCGTACATTCGGATCTACGAATCTATCGAATTTCGTTCTTTCTCCTTGAATTAAGTCGTATTGTGCTAATCCGACTATTGTCATTTTCAGCCTTTTTTAATTTTCTTCAAAGAAGAAAATTTGAAAAAAATGAACATTTAATTGCCAACATAGTCATATGTTTTGATTCAAGTTGTACGAGTATTTTTTGCCAACTTGAGTTGTAGGGCGCAGTAATAACACACAATTCCAAGAAGGGAAATTACATTTTCTAATTTATTTAGCGCTATAAGAGTCAACATATAGGCCTGACTGTATGGGTCAAAATCGAAGGGGTTGAAGCAAGAACATGCTAAGTCAAGTTAGTTTTAGCGTGCAAACTGCAACTGCCAACTGCAACTGTCAACTGCAATGAACTATTTGTTTTCTTTAAATTAACTGCGTGCATAGAAGTGCCAGCTGAACATAACACACTCGTGAAATTCAAGCAAATTAATGTTATATAAAGATGACACTTGGTATTCCTGAAAAGGGTGGGTCTCATAGATCTGTTATCTTATTTTTTCACCTATTAACATGCAAACAACTGAAAAACGGTGTTTTATTGTTGTTATGTGTACTAAACAATATTCTGTTCTTTTGTGGGGAATGTCAACACTGAATGAAGTTTACACCATCACTTCGCATCCTCTTGTATGATGAGCTTCTATCACTGTCTGCTGCAAAACATGTCAATTTTGGATTTGGGCTTTTTAAAAACAAACCATGTATATTTGAAATAGTTTATGTATAAAAAAGACACGTCACGAAACAAACATGTTGCACTTTATTTCAAGTAGCATTAAAATCAGGGGAGCTTTGGCATAAAAATCAGGGGAGTTATGACATAAAACTGATGGGAGTTATGGCATAAAAATCAGGGAGTAATAACATAAAAAGCAAGGGAGTTAAGGCATAAAAATCAAAGGATTACGGCATAAAAGTCAGGGAGTCAGGTAATCGAGTAGAAGCCTTTAAACAGCTTTCTCCAATAACGACAAAAATCGACTTAGACTTCTTTTTGCTTGAACCCTCTCATATCAATGGTATCTTACTTTAAAATATAATTGTAGGTCAGTTCGTTTTATATTTCAAATTTAAAACACACTCTTAAAATAAGGGGTGCTTATTAAGTGCAATTGCACACTTACAAAATCATTACTTGAACGATATTGATAAATATTGTCGCAAAGTAATATTGGCAAATCATTGGATGGTATGCTATAATCTCTGTATATATATTTTTATGAAGTTACTGTTACAGGACTCTTTAAGCAGCATTTTACGTTTTTGTGTTTGAATTTTTTTTCACATTTACAGAAAAATTTTGATTTTGTTAGAAATGGGGTTTGTCGTTGTAACCTAGTTTTCCTGATTACTAGTATACATATGCCTATATGCACATACCCGCTCGTTCCACTCGTATAGATTCATTAATTGGAGATTTAGTGGCAGACAGGTACCGTTCTCGAACTCATTCAGTCATGCATTTTGGCCTATTCATTTTTTACCTGACCGCTCACAGAAACGAAACAAGACGAATGCTGCCTAATTGGGGGAACTATCAGGCCCCTACGTACTTTTGAAGCATTGTCCCAATACAATGCTAGAAAATTACATACACAATAGCCGATCTAAAAGAAGTTCTGTGCCGGTGAGAGCTGTTGCTTAAATAGTTGTTGATAAACCACGACTTATGCAATGTCACATCGTCCAGTTCTCTATCTGGTGATGACCCAGCAGCCACGACTCAATGCTGCTTCAAAGCTGGTTCAGCACTAGAACAACATTGTGTCTCAGAGGACGAGACCAAAGAAAGAGTGTCTCCGCCAATAATTGAAAAAAAATGATTGGCTTTTTGAGGAAATCTAACACGTAGACACGGACGTCCCCTAGCGTGATCCGTCTTATTCGCGACACGCTCTTTGATCCTGCCTTTCTTTGATCAAGTGGGGCCAACGTAGCCCCAGTGTGACTGGCAAGCCTCGTGCGGACCGAGGGTTGAATTCTTAGCTAGAAGTAGCCTAGTTTTTGTTTTTCAATTAACTTGGCAAGCTAAACAAATGCTAGATCCAATATTTGGATACGTTACTTGAAAAAATGATCTTTTATCGCTATAATTAGATAATGTCATCATGAATGGAAGTCATAACCGTTTTTAACTATCTTTTTTTTTTCATGATAACTAAGAAGCCTAATGTGCAAAAAGAGGCTACCAGGGTCCCATCATCAACTAGGTCAAGTGGGCTCAAAATCAGCTGCTCTCTCATCTAGTAGGCCAAAGGAATTCTCCTGAACTGAGTTTCGCGATAGTAGGCCCAACAACACTGATAAGTTCATTGGCATAACACACAATTCAAAATATCCTGCTAAATTGAATTATTACAATTTTCACCCACTTGAAGTTGTGTCTCGCTACCAGGCTACCGCGACCCACAACTTCAAGTGGGTGAAAAGTACCGATATTTGTTTCATTTTGACTCTATCCTTTGCAAATGGTGATGTTTAAACACACATTTTGTTCGCAATATCAGTGATTTGATCGACAAATATAACAAATTAATAACGACAAAAGTCGTGATCAACAGGCAAAGGGTTAACGGTCCGTATATGTCACATTACATTGATCTGTTGATAAAGGTGTATCCTTAGATACTATATCTACTTTATTTGTTACATACACATACTTAATCATGTTAATTGACACTTTCCACTGTGCATTGGTCATATGTCTATTCAATAGTGACTGCCATATCGGAAAATATCGGAGAATAATCTGGTCAAAAATAGTTTTTTAAAAGCAGTAACATTTCAGTTCCATGCCCACATGCTCAGCTCGGAGGTCGCACAGTTATTAAAAAGTTATGGACATTTGTCGGACCTTGGGGTCGGGATCGCTCTCAGTCACCGCCATGTTGGATTTTTCGGGTGAAGCAAATACATCAATTCACGGCCTCGGAGAGGACGACACGGCTATAAATTTGTGTGTTTATTTAGTTGGTTGCATGTCCGGCATTGGACCGCGAAATAAGTAAACATTAGATTTACTATAAAGTGATTATTTCAATCAGACATTCAGTTCGGCTGTGGACTTGTTGCCTGGGGATAAAATCCGGGTGTCTGTGGGTCGTAATAATGCCAGAGAACACATAAATTTACATTCACATCACATTTACCACCAAAAAACGTGATGATAATATATCACGAGTCGAACTAGTGATAAGCTGACTCTTTAACTGACATCATTCTGTTTTTCACCCACTCAAGTGTATATTAGTTAGATGTGTCAAAAATGAGTCAAAAATATAAAACATAAAAATAAATATGACTGGTTCAAGACATGTGTGATACATTCAAGGCCGTAATTGAAAGAGATATTAAATATTTTAGAAATGACCTTTTCACAAACAACATTTTAGGAATTTTAGGGCATGACACCCTAGGCTTAAAACACGATCTTTTAATGAAATTCCCAAAGAAGCTCGGATATTGATTATTTGAGGAAGTACGCAATTCGGCGATTGGGTGTGGCTTCCTCGACTATATCCCCGGGAGAAACCCTACAAAATCCACTTGATGCATTTGATGTTCGGTGTGGTGGAATGCCTCGACAACAAAGGGAGGTATTTAGCCCAATTACTATCTTTGAAAACAACGTCCCTGATTTGCAAAGCCGAGTTCCAGTCACGTAGCAGAAGATGAACTAAGGGGGTGGGGTGAGGGATACTCTAGATTATTATTTTTGTCCAGTTGTTGTAGGAAGGGGGGTTCTGGGGTCAAGCACCCAGAGCACCCCCTCCCCTGGCTACACCACTGACTTCACTACACATTGTTTAGCGACGGTGGTATACCTGACTCTTATCATATAGTAGTAAACTGTGACCCAGTTTAAAAGTGGTCCATGCGGCCTCATGATCACTGAATCAATAACACAATGCGACTGGCATTAAATTCACCTTATCTATCAGAACAGCGCTAGTGACATTTTCTGTCCCAGATTCACCTCACTATAGTCGGATTAACATTAATTGTGGTGAATGATTTTCGTCGATTTCTCAGTTAATTATCTGTGAATTCTCATGAAATTTTACAAGTACTATTGTCTAGCAATGGGGCGAATACCCTGAAAATGTCATTGAAAAAAACGTTGCATAGTTTAAAAGTTAGTCTATTTAACCAGTTAACATGTAGTAAAAAAATAAAAATGTCGTCCTCTATAAACCCATAAGCGTCGTCTCAGAATTTAATTTCATTAGTCCTACATCTCAAATGGTCTAACTTCTAACATACTTATCACAACTTCGCGAAATTACCAGGGTGGTCGAGACATGGATGGAAAATAGTGTATGTAAAATTTCATGAAAATTGGTTGCGAATTGCCTGAGGAATCGCGAATTTAATGTGAATCTGACGAACTGTCTATAACGCCTTGCATATGTACGGTCCAATGTGTTTTCCCAGTAAACACAATTCTGGTTCAAGGTTAGGTCAGTGTCGTAAACAATGGGCCAACATTGAAACAACATTGGTTCAACGCCTTGTGCTTACCGGGAGCAGATAAATAAAGTGTGTGGCGCCACAACAGTCACGTGTTCAAAGTCCAGTGTCATAATTGACCGACGCTTTGAACCGTTTCCAATATTTTATTTACGTCACAAATATTGCGATGTCACGCATTGGAGTGGCAGATAAACCCTTTAGCTTCGAAGAATCGATAATAATATAATAATACATAATAATAATATAATAATACACAGCATAAACCTAAAGTCTTTGCTAATAAATTACGTGACCATGTTAATGTGAGCATAGTATGTCCGTGGAGTTACTATCCCAGCAAACATGAGACATTGAACCAATGCTTGACCAATGTTGGCCCACCTTTTACGACGTTGGTCCAACATTGGTCAAGCATTGGTTCAATGTCTCGTGTTTGCTGTATCCCAGCAAACACGAGACATTGAACCAATGCTTCACAGCAAACACGAGACATTGAACCAATGCTTGACCAATGTTGGCCCACCGTCTACGACGTTGGTCCAACAGTGGTCAAGCATTGGTTCAATGTCTCGTGTTTGCTGGGATATCCATGGCGTACATGTCCGTCTGTGTGTGAGATGTAATCGGAATGCATACATGTATCTACAGATAGCATCTCCATTTCAAATCCACCCTTACACTGCTATAAGCACCGCTATAGTCGTTTTTAATCACTGTTTTATTATCAGTTTCATTCACAGCTATTAAGACTGACATGTGTGTTTAAACTTTTTGCAAATGTTTGGTCTCAAATTAAACAAATATTATGAGTAATTTTTAAGCACTTGAAGTTGTGAGTCGCAGTAGCGAGAGACATAACTTTAAGTGGGTGAAGATATAAATTATTTAATTTAGCGGTTCAAGGGTTAAGTATGGACATGCAGAAATTAAATGGTCAGTACATAATACACGCCTACAAATTTTAACTGCTCATGTACATGATTTCGTGACAAATATGCTGTATTTTCAAAGTTTTGTTTGTTTGAAAGGATACACATATTGGAACAGTTTGTGAGCTAAGACCATTTTTAACGCTCTCAAAATGGTTTCCTGATTGATATCTATCATAGACCTCTAGATATGGAATATCAACTGGCACAAGATCGTCGTGAACTTACGGCGCTCATATAGGCGAGTAATTTGGGCTATTTTGTCACCATATTTTAAATTACTGAACCAACTAATTGTTCAAAATAATGTAATTTTTTATGCCTCTGCTAAATATATACATTAAAAACAATGACAATTGAGGTTTACAATTTACATTAGACGCCAAAGTGAAGCTGTTTCAAACTTGACTGTGGTGTATACTAAGCCAGCATGTCAGTAGACCTTAATTCGGACAATTGTCATATTGAATTGAATACATGTATAGACCCCACATGTGCACTGAACGATAGTACATTTTCACAGGAGAAGGATATTTTATATGCTTGGATATTTTACTGTTGTTGTAATATTTAAATACTTCTGATAATTAAGCAGAAGGAAGTATTATAATTTACTCCTTTATCGAATACATTTGTTACGATTTGAAATATATTGATCTTAATCATTAATTTGACTGTGAGTGAAATTGTGATCAACACAATGTTAAAATGTTAAAATACCCAAGGATAATGATCAAAAAGCACAGGGTTGACTGTTTACAGCGGAAGTAAATTATCCCTTCTCTCGCCAATTCTCGCAGACGGAAGCTCCCACACATGAATCAGTGTCGTGAGATTTCAGGTTAGTAGTCCATGGCTAAAGGTCTATGATATCCATGTTGAACAAGGACAAATAACTGTTGACATTAAAGCGGGCGATTTCATTTAACTAACAGCGTAGTAGAGCCTTTGGGTATTTGCTGATATTTTCATCATAGTAGCCGATTACCACATCAATGCGACTCAACTTTGTGTGATTGTCATGGAATAATCTATAAACTAATAAGAGAAAATTAAATGTCAAATCAACCTTATTTTGATGAATTTTATTATCTTTACTCGATTTTTACTATCTTTGGAAGACAAGAGACAACAGACACAAGCCATTGACCGCATATAGAATCAATACGACGGTGGCACAACATTGATTCTACATTGGATCGTGTTTGCTGGGACAACCAAGCGTACGTGGGAAGCCTGGTGAATGGCGGGATCAGATGAATGGTGACAAGATTAGAACAGGAGGAACAAAGCGACCAGAACAGGAAGGTGTACACAGCACCACCTGATTGTAATAGTCCTGTCCATCCCAATAAATTCTGTCATCACCTCCTATTTGCTCTCAGAATCCCCCAAAGTGATACCAATATAATAGCTATTAAACATTCCAATCAAACGATCTCCATGTGATGGACTCTGGAGAAGAAGGGATAAAATAGACGCTGGCCCACAACAAGGGATTCACGACAGCGGCTGCGTTTGACAAATTGTCCTGAAATGTTGTTGTGGGTGAGTAGGTCTAATTAATACAAGGCATGATATGTGTTTACTCACCTCATATACTGGCGGTGTGTCTCACTGAGGGAAGTAGTTCGATTTGATTAATTAATGCATATATGGTCTTAAGAGGCAATGTTCGCTAGCAAACGTGTCTGCAGGTAATTTATTAATTAGCTCATACACTAGCGAAATGTTTGTTTAGATATTGTTACCAGCACATAAATCGTATGTAGGCCGAGCTTTCACACTGGTGGATTGTATGTTTGCTTATTGCTAGCATCACATACCCTGACATGGTGTGTGTAGGCTGAGATTTTACACTGGCAGATTGTATGTTTGGTTATTGCTAGCATCACATACCCTGACATGGTGTGTGTAGGCTGAGATTTCACACTGGTGGATTGTATGTTTGGTTATTGCTAGCATCACATACACTGACATGGTGTGTGTAGGCTGAGATTTTACACTGACAGATTGTATGTTTGGTTATTGCTAGCATCACATACACTGACATGGTGTGTGTAGGCTGAGATTTTACACTGGCAGATTGTATGGTTGGTTATTGCTAGCATCACATACACTGACATGGTGTGTGTAGGCTGAGATTTTACACTGACAGATTGTATGTTTGGTTATTGCTAGCATCACATACACTGACATGGTGTGTGTGTAGACTGAGGTAAATGGTTGATTGCATTTCTAGATCCACATACACTGTTGTGATATATGTATTTGAAACAATGGTGTATTGTATGTTTAAATATTTCCATTACGTTATGACTACAGATATCATCAATCCACTCTGTCCTGGACAGATTAACAGCAGTAACTGCTCACTTGAAAAACAATCAATTACTGCTGCTTTTTCATGGTAGCCGAGTATTCCTTAGGGGACTACTGTTCAATCACTTTGGGGGGGGGGGGGGGGGGTGAGTTCCTGAATTGAACAAATTATTTATTTAAATTTCTATTTGCCGAATTTTTTTTTCACACTCTACCTCAAGCAAAATATTCATTTCAGCTTGTATGTGGAGTTGTTGATCCAGCAATGTCTCAATGTTTGAGTGCAGTTGGTCCAGAGGCTCCAACGCTTGCCCGACATTGAACCTGCGTTTGATCAATGAAACGTAAAAGACGATATCTTTTCTATCATTGTGTTCTTTATTAAATGCGGTGTTTGTTTTAAGGACTCGAAGTGAACAGGCGGTTGTCTCTGCCCAGCAATACAAAACATTTATCCAATGCTGGGTTAATGTTGGACCTGAGCCAACGTAACTCAACATTGGATCAATGTCAGATAGTTGTCTCTGGTGGGGCCGTCGTGCTCACGTGCGAGTACTCATTATTTTCGCAGACGCTTCTTCATTAGCAGTAACAATGCCGCAAAAACAAGTACCAGACGATACTGGGCGTGACACACAGGCATATACTCGACCATCGTCGAAGGTGCCGGACAAAAATCACGTAAAAGTAAACGCAGCCTCCACCGCTGTTCACTTGTAATTGGGCACTTAACTTTCATCATTATAACCTTCAAGAGCTATGGGCATTACTCCTGTATCCACTCATAAGTGGTGCTACTGAAGGTCGGCATTATAAGTGGTCGGTGCATCAACAATGTGATTGCATGTCTCACATTATACTTGTTGATGCCTGTTTATATGATCCGGACTATCCCCGTAGGATCCCTCCCCCCATTTCTCATCCCCCCATGCTGGATTTAGCATTACTAATCAATGACCACATCTTCCCTTTAAGAGTAAATTTTTGATCATGCGATTTGACAGATTGGGGGATCATGGGATGGGTAAGCAGTAAAAAAACACGTAGGATGTTAAAGTGTTTATCCCCCTTTACTTAGAAAACGTTTCGGCAACCATGGCCTTCTTCCGTCAAGTAACGATTAGTCCACATGCTCACGTGTTTGTTGGTTGCTATGTGCATCGTTGTTATGTGAGAGCCTTCAGGACTTCTGCAAAGTCAATATCGGCAGCAACAAGAGTAGTAATACAAAAGCTACATCCCTAGCCGGGCAGAATGGTTTGAATAAAAATGTCTAAAGTACAAAAAATAAGAGAAATGTACATGTATGTGCAACGATTCCATTCTTGAGTTTTTGAAAAAAAAAATATATATAAAAAAGATAATAAAAATGACATTATTTTCTGAAACACAGGCCTGAAACATGAGTTAAATATATCAAATTAATTTCATTTTATTTCAACTGTATTACGTGGTGCAGAAATAAGATGGGGGGTTGCTGGGCCAATTATGCTCCCACAAAGTTCCGAGGCGCCCTTTCCATTTGACTGATACATCATTTATTGAGTGATCGACGCTTCCAGCTATGTTTCTGGCTGGAAGTGACATCCATTTCATCTCACCACCCTCAGGTGAGGAGGATCGCCTGGTCCATAATATGCACAAAAATAGCATCAAGCCACATTCGTTCACCGTTCTCGGTATTCAGATTTCACTAAAACACAATTTCCCCTTGTAGAAGATTTTTTTATTGATGTGATGCCGGAGTATGGTCTTTATGCAGTAATCCCAATTATGATCTGCGATTCACAACGAGTTATACTGATACTACCATTAAATAAATAGAACATGCTAAGTATGTATCTGATTTTATTTGTACCCCATTTTGTCTTTATCTCTGCAATCAGCGTGGTACATTCTGAGGACAGACGGTTCCCGCTGTTCGTACACAGTGGATTACTCCTTGAAGGGATCGACCATAAAGTGACATAGAGGTTTTTGTGGGCAGACCAAGCTTAAGTGATCTGAAGGGATGAAGCACTTTATCTATGACTACAAAAAACACGACCAGTGATTTACAGTGTACCCAAGATGGCCCTGCCTATCTGCCTACTACAGCGCCGGGATCAAGTCGTCTGGTGATAGACTAGGCGTCCAGATAAAGACGGCCAATCCGCTAAAGACGGCCAATCCGCTTGACCATGTCAACAGTGAGTCAATGCTGCCCAGGAGACATACGACATTTATCATATTTAGTGGTGCCGTAAAAAGCAGAATTTCGCGTTTTTGTATTCGCACTGTATGTATGTATGTAGGTATGTATGTATGTATCTATGTACACCGTAGCTGTAATTTTATTCACAGCTATAGTGTACATACAAAAACGTACAATTCAAAATTATAAGACACGTGTAGGAATGTCGTCCGATCGTGAAAATATGCGAAGGATACGTATGACAAACGTATGCATGGAACGTAGATTATTCACAGTACTGGAACGTATTGTCTGCTAATCTCATCACGAGTTCTATAGATATGGAATAATACAATATGTCCAACAATAGGACAGGGCCATGTAGGTGTACATACCCGGATTGGTTGAGATTGACCACCGCATTTTATTTATTAGCTAGGAACGCGCAGCGCGAGGGCTGACGCGAGATTATGTACTAGTTCTGGTATAAATCTTATGGTGGGTCTCTCTTTTCTCTTTGCATTTTATTTTTACGGTTTGTCTGGCAAAGTGTTTAGTAATTCTCGACACCTACCCAATGACGGATGGTATTCTAGATCACGTGGGAGGGGGGATATCCAATCAGAAGTCGCCAATACTTTTTGATTAACAGAAATATACTACATGAAATGTTTCCCAGTAATAATGTGTAAAATATTGATGGAAGAGTTTATCCAAAAACAAACATAGTTTTAGATGTCTTCTTGGTTATTTTCATCCTGGACATTTAGGATTCTGGCCCATGAGGAAGACCAATACAGATATATTTACAAAATATGAGCCGATTTTTTGTCTGTAGCAATCATATTTCCTAAAGCCGGGTCTCGGAGTTCGGCAGTTTCTAGTTTTCCAGAAAAAAAGACCTTTAGTCTCTCTGGCAGAGAGACTAAAGGTCTTTTTTTCAGTTTGAAATCATCATATATATCTTATTTAGCTCTTCCTAGCTCATTTAAATACCTATGTTATGGGCTTACGGTCATTATAAATTTGTTCACTGTTACAGTGCGGGAATCGACTTTAGACGTCATAATCTGACGTCCACAGACGTCAGATTCTGGCGTCTAAAGTCAATCCCCGCGCTGTAATGGTTAACGTTCATGTATATGTATATACACATATGTATATACACCACCCACCCAATGTCAAACATTCATTTGTAGGCATATTTATTTGCGAATGTCAATGTGTTGTCATATATACGTTTGTATACACAGAGCACTGTGCTGCCTGTTCCGACTAGAGAGCAGTGTAACGTTTGTAATAAACATGAACAAAGTAACATGTTTATTATGAATACGATACTATATATCTATCTATAGGCCTATATCTATCTGGCATGATCTCCATTTAACCATTTACGCTCTGCTCCAGGTAATTACTGTAAAAATTACTATTTTCATCCTGGACATTTAGGATTCTGGCCCATGAGGATGACCAATACAGATATATTTACAAAATATGAGCCGATTTTTTGTCTGTAGCAATCATATTTCCTAAAGCCGGGTCTCGGAGTTCGGCAGTTTCTAGTTTTCCAGTGTGAATACCAAAGGAGTTTATTTTATGAAACAAATCCAATCTTAAAATGATCTGTATCGAAACCTTTTTTTTAAAATCGAGGCATCAGATAACCGGGCGTTGTGCGGCTATACTTATGTCCTATAACTCTGAAATAGTATTGTTTTAAACTGAAAAAAAGACCTTTAGTCTCTCTGGCAGAGAGACTAAAGGTCTTTTTTTCAGTTTGAAATCATCATATATATCTTATTTAGCTCTTCCTAGCTCATTTAAATACCTATGTTATGGGCTTACGGTCATTATAAATTTGTTCACTGTTACAGTGCGGGAATCGACTTTAGACGTCATAATCTGACGTCCACAGACGTCAGATTCTGGCGTCTAAAGTCAATCCCCGCGCTGTAATGGTTAACGTTCATGTATATGTATATACACATATGTATATACACCACCCACCCAATGT
Organism: Flabesymbios commensalis; assembly: GCA_964017125.1. Lineage (NCBI taxonomy): Eukaryota > Metazoa > Annelida > Polychaeta > Terebellida > Flabelligeridae > Flabesymbios > Flabesymbios commensalis. Next base: position 18,674,126 of record OZ024910.1, read on the forward strand.
CAAACATTCATTTGTAGGCATATTTATTTGCGAATGTCAATGTGTTGTCATATATACGTTTGTATACACAGAGCACTGTGCTGCCTGTTCCGACTAGAGAGCAGTGTAACGTTTGTAATAAACATGAACAAAATAACATGTTTATTATGAATACGATACTATATATCTATCTATAGGCCTATATCTATCTGGTATGATCTCCATTTAACCATTTACGCTCTGCTCCAGGTAATTACTGACTGATAGAATAAGACGTTGCCTCAACCATAGATCAACAATATAATTATGTGGTTAATATACCTGAACGTTGGATCAACATCTTTGACGTTGATGCAACGTCGGGGAACGTATTGCGCGAGTTTAGTGAGTTATGGTAGTAGATATTATCTACATCTAATATCTAATTATTATGATTGCCAGATATGTTGCTCAAACAGGCTGCAAGGTGTACATTTTGAGTAAATGTTGTTAACTTTGTAAGTTATAGTATTCACTAGCGTATAAATTGAGATCGCATCAGAAAATGTTATAGGGATCTCGTCAACCCTCAAAAAGACCACATCATTTTTTAACAGTTTTATATCAAAATAGTAATAATTCAAACTATTGTTTATCAAAAGTTGCCAAGTTCAGCCTCTATCTCTTCTAAACTATTGTCATTTTTTTCAGTGGGATATGAAAAAAGAGGCTGCAGAGAAGACTACACTCTCAACGATGCAGGCTGGAGTGTACTGCAGGGTAAAAGAGAAACTAACACTACAGCACTTTATGAAACATAATGTTTTTCTAATGATATACAACATTGAGAAAACGGTGTGTGGTGTGTTTTAGTAGGATCCTTATCTGCGACAACACTTTCACTTTGTCTGCATCAAGTGCTTAACCATCAAGTGCTTAAATCTTTGGATCTGGATGTTTATAGACAGGTTTCTCAGTCTTATTTTAGCAGGCCTGGCTCATGGCAAGGAAGCCCTATCTGCCTAGATATCAGCGACCTTCATCTATGCTGGGCTAGCGTGTTGGCAAAAGCTGGCTGCTTTCGTAAATATCAGGATTTGTGTCCATAGAAATGCCCCTTTTTCAAAATGGACGCAATAAATCTCACGAGATCAACAACCTAAAGAAATCGTGAATTCCACTTCTTAGCTGATATGAGCGTCCACTTCACATTATCAAAAGCTGCCAGCCAGACACTTTGTTATCTGCGCACTTCTTTTTATCCAGTCCGTATGTTTTCAGTATCCACGTCTCTTGACAACCATTGAGCAGCTAACAAAATCGTGTCTCTGTGTTGGCTGACTATAATTTCACAGACTAAAGACCGACATCAAACCAGCATTGGGTCGGTTTATCAGCTGAGAACATTGTCATTAGTGGACGCATGGTCTCTGAAGGCTATTAAGCAAGATAAATTGGCCCAATGTTGTTTTCATGTTGGGCCGACGTCGAAGACGGTGGGCCAATATTAAAACAACATTGGGTGAAAGACTCGTGTTTTTGGGTAGTGTTTACTCGGTGTCCTCTATTTAAGTCAGAGGACATCTGCAAAGTTTATTTTCAGTTTGATAAGGAAATATCCTTTTAGAATTATCACGACTTCACATTTGACATCTTAGTCACTAATGAATTCGCCGCCATGGTAGTTATTTTTATTGATCTTATCTCTGCAACTTGATATTGTCCAATTCTCTCTCTTTTTTTCTGGATAAAACTTCATTCTATTTGTCATAGCCATCAATATGTTCTATATGCATTCAAATTTGTATGTGAATTTATTATTGGCGGTAATTATTTCAAGGTTTTCTCCCACATTTGATATTTTTTGGGCTATTGAAAAGTTCCTGGACAAAAATAATCGCTACCAATGTCTAAGAATTATTGAAATTTATTGAGCATCACCATTGATACAACACGCATCACTCCTGAGCTACATATAGTCTTATCAAACACAACACATTTGCATAACATTTATACAACAACGGCCCAGCGTCTTCGCGTTGGCCCAACAGTGTATACATATTATACAAATATTTCGTGTTAGCTGGGATGGCGCTCCATGGAGTCATGGGTGAGACATTGCAAGGACTGTGAACCGATGGCTGCAGTCTGCAGATTACCCATCTCAATTTTGTCTGACAATTAATTAAAGACGAAGCAAAGCAAGAAAAAACTCATCACCTAATAATAGAATGTTCTCTTACTTTACTCTTTGCTAATGACACAGCCATCTAACACAAACCGCCGGTATGTGTTCTGTCATCTTTGTCTGGGTCTGAAGTGAATAAGTAACATGGGGCAGCAGTGTGTGATATTCTCAGAAATCACTTAACTCCGTGTTTGACCTGATCAATGTACACCTCAATAGGCTACTACCAGGAAACATTGGCCAAATATTGGCTCTGAATCCGGCCAATTTCTGGGAGGTCGACCAAATGATATGTGGAACCATAATTTACCCGATCTTTCATTTGTGTGAACTGAACAGTCTTCCTGTCTGCAAGTAAAGAGCGTTGTTTGGGTCCACAACCTATTTCCCTCCACTTCACAACGCCTATTATAGACCCTGAGTTGTGAGACATTTTCACACTCTAGTTGTTATGGAATATATACCACGCGACTAAGGGGAACCAATTCCGGGACATGGAAAAAGGCATAGTTTATAGTAGAGTATTTTATCCACTGTGCGAGCATTCAATATGAAACAATACTGGCTTTTTTTTCAATGGCCCGTGCTAGAAAGCAGATCAATTTTCTACATATTAAACATGTTAAACCTATATATTCATTAATATTTTTAAAATTTAATATTACATCTGAAGGTAAATTATTATGTTAAGGACTAGATTGCTTGTCAAAATATAGAAAATGTCTAAACCTATGGTTTACCAAACATGAAGGCCTACAATATCAAATCTAAGTAGGTTAGTTTCGTAAGTTCGTTTGACCCGCTGGTTTAGATGAATGGTTGATAGATATTATTTCGTCTATCAACGATTTTTTTCCATAAAAACTGTACAACAGAATCATCTACCACGAAGTTTTTAATGCTCTTTCTTCAGGCATACCCTGTAAATCAATGAAATTACACTTGATAAATAATCCACCCATCATTCCTTTGGCAATTCGGTCAGCTAGAAAAATCGGCCATCTTAAAATGAATTTATTCATGCTATTAACCCTTGAAGCGTTGATTGACCGAATAAAGTCGGTCCCCGCGCTGTAAGGGTTAATCATTTTGGATAGACACTTTTAGAATTTTTAGAATTTTCAATAATTTTTATGGATAACCCATATTTCCGTTAATATTATGATATGTATAATATTATGTATTAACATGATTAAAAACCTTTTGGCTGCTGGCTCGGCAGGATGTGTGGGCTATCACTGCTGACCATATTTAACCCTTTCATCACCATATGCTGCTAAATATGGTTTGTTAATATCAGACCAGCCATAGATATATAGTATTCTAATTTGGAATAAAAAGTGCAATATTAGATATATTAATACAGGCCCATGTATCATTGTCTGCTTTTATTGGCCACTTATCTGTGTTTATCTGGTAACCATGGCAACCAAATTCAATAAAAGCAGCTGAAAATGGGTGAAAATAGCTTTTTCGGGAGGGGTTGAAACTCACTTAGTCCTAGAGCTGGAGGGGTAATACCCCATTAAATTACTCTTATGTCACCCCTTTCTCGTATGGCAGGAATGGACCAAATAACAAAATGATTGTCATGTTTGGACAAATGGCTAGTACTTCAAATATATTTGATGAATCCCAACCCGAGTACACAAGTGACATGAGTTGGGACAGGGCTGTTACCCTAAAATCACAAGATGTCATCTCAAGGTCAGAGGAAGGTCTAATCAGCTTCAAATAACTGAAAATAGCCTATTTTTGTTGCTTTTGCTTCAATTCAACTCACTTGAGATGTCAATGGTGGTCGAAACCCACCTTAACCCTAGATCGTTTGCGTAGATATAGCCTTATATTCCTTATTTTGAGCACTGTTAATAAAATGGCCACTTTTTAAGTTATTGTATCAGACTGCTTCAGCTACTTTTGTTCAATAATACATTTGTCGATGGAGGGATTTCATTCACATTGATCATAATTATTTACCCCTTCCACAGGTTTGTCACATAAATATTGATTGTTCAATTGGCTGACCATGGTTCTGTCAGAGTGTGACCTTACTTACACCCTTTCTTTAAAGAAATAATCCTGCGTGAATCAAATCCAAAATACCCCATAAAAATTAGGCGGAATATTTAATGAGACGAATTTCGAATCGTTGGCTTTTGTTTGTCGAGCCGAATTTCATATTTAATTCTACTTGTTATATGTAGGTCTATTGCTATTATTATTATTATTATTATTATTATTATTATTATTATTATTATTATTATTATTATTATTATTATTATTATTATTATTATTATTATTATTATTATTATTATTATTATTATTATTATTATTATTATTATTATTATTATTATTATTATTATTATTATTATTATTATTATTATTATTATTATTATTATTATTATTATTATTACTTTTATTATATTATATATTTTGATTTTAATAGTTGTTAAAGTTTTAAAAAATATTTGATTTTAATAATCAGAAATAGATCAGATCATTATTGTCATTATTGCGCTTCGGTCCAGTTGACTGGAAAATCAAATTATGCTCTCCCACATCAAGAGAAGGTGAAGAAGGAAGGAAATCATAAGATATCACCCTTTTGAAGAGGTGAAAGAGCAGACCCTAATCGACTAAGATCTCAAGCGACCCAGGGAGAATGGCGCTGATGAGCGTGAGACCGGCTCGAGAGGAAGCACACAGCTATCAAGCAGCCATCAAACGGATGAAGATCTGGCTGAATCCCAGTAAATACAAATCAGGTGTATAACTTTTGTACAATGCTGGACCAACGTCGAAGACGTTGGGCCGACGTTGTACAAATGTTTTACAAATGTTTTGCGTTGCTGGGATCGCAGGTGGAGCGAAAGGCTTTATTCAAATGCCACATCATACAGGCTCAATAGCCCTTACTTCTACTTGACACGGGGAATTTCACCGATTCTTTCCCTCATACATCTGTATTATTGTCACTCGGTTTGAGATGTGGATTTCCCAAGCTCAAACAGAGCGGCAACATATTTTTATAATTTGTGTTGTAGCTAAACAAGGGTAGATAAACTATTAAAAATCGATATTATAAAAAATTATTACGAATGCAATAATTTTACGATTTACAATCCCTCAACCCTTCAGCTGCCGGTCCCGATAACATTAGTTTTTTTACATTTAAAAAATTATTTTTTATCACATTACATAATTATTAGCTTTGAAACATGTTAAACTTAAAATGTGACATCAATCTGAATCGTTGACCTTCTTTTTGCCCAATATGAACACAGTTTTCACTCGCGTGAAGTTGTAAATCGCGCCAGCGAATGTAGATCCGCCGCCGTCTACGACGTCGTCCCAACATTAGCCCAACATCAGATGAATGTCTACTGAATATATCTGACCTGTCGTATGACATCTGAACCAGAACCGATCCACAGAAATCCAAAATTTCCCGCTATCTAGTAATTTTGATTTCAAACAAAGAATAGGGGCCTACCAATAATCAGTCCATCCTGTTTTGACACGGTCATCAATCGGAATTCGGTGCGAACAGATAGTACCTACTTAGAGGGATCACCCTTCAGAGGTCTCTCTATGGAGCACTACATACTAGAATGCACAACCACGACAGCCATCATTCGACCAACTTGGGATTCTAAACCATTACCGCAAAATCTACAACCGAACGAAATGCACCAAAGCGAAAACTCCGGCGCGTCCTTTGTCATAGGAGCATTACGAGCCGACCATACAGAACAAATTCATTGTCAGCATCATCGTTTTGTTAAATGGGTTGCCGGTGTATTTAACGCTAATAACAAATACAATTCATGCATACTGCTATGCAAAACCTATACAGGTGATAACTGCTTACTTGAAAAGTAAGCAGTTTGGATTGGCATGATCATGTTAGGCGCTTTCTAATTTGTCTTAATAATACTTTTAAGCGACACAATCAGGCAAAAAACATCATCAGAGATTAGAATTGCATTAGTTATTTAAATTTTGTGTGTTGTGTGTTTACCAGTTGGGCGAGAAATAAGGATGAAATTAATAAATAGGGGAAAAACTGATAAATAGAGCTTCCGACCCACTTGCTACGTTGCCACAACAACCCAGAATTTCAAAGATTTCCACAATTCTAGTCTATGGGAATAGTCGCATATTGTGGACATAGAACGAAGCGAAAATAAAATGTTAGCTTTTGGATGATTTTTGGTCTGATTCTGTCGCTTTAACTAGTACGAAAGGACGAAAAAATACTTGTCCTCTGATTTCACCAATTTTCATTAATTGTGACACACAAATTTAAGCCCATGTCAGGTTAAATTAGACGACTTGGGTATTATGGCCTAAAGAGCTAATTGATGTGAATCCTTTGAATTCTCAGCTGTTATGGATTATGCCAGATTCCGCACAATTATCCGGACATAATAACTCCAGACAACTGCAGAATCAATTTCCCCAACGGTGAATTTATATACATGTATATGCTCACTTTACATCGAGGCAGTGCGAGACAAAGTAAATCATTTTTATCATATAGGTAAATGTCACATTATCTCCGATTGATAGGATTATAAACGAAGTACGAGACATATTTCTTGGCGCTTCTTCTTTCTATAATAATTGAGACGCCATTTATATTATTGAAAACTAATTACAATTAAAATAATATCTGTGGCCCCTTTTATCAAGTGGCTCTTTTACCCTAGCATCTTACCATGTCTTGCTGACGCGACTCAAATCAATGAAAATTATTAAGATTTGGCAAATAAAGGTCAACGATTTAGAAATCTTGTTGAATGATGACATGTTTTGACTTAACATGCTTACAAACTTACATGTTATGTCCAAGAAAATATAAAAAACGAATATAATCGGTACCGGCGGTTACAGGGTTAAAATGATTAGTTATCTAAACTATTTCACGTCGTAGAAGGAGGACCGTATATTCAAATAGATGTTATAGAATTGATGTGATTGGTGGAGATTGTGATCTCGACCAATCATGGGCTTAAGATATCTGCCCAGGTATCAGCGACCTTCATTTACGCTGGGCTAACGTGTGGGCAAAAGCTGGCTGCTTTTGTAAATGTCAGGATTTGTGTCCATAGAAATGCCCCTTCTCAGAATGGACGCAATAAATCTGACGAGATCAACAACCTAAGGAAACCGTGAATACGACTTCTCAGCTGATATGAGCGTCCACTTCACATTATCAAAAGCTGCCAGCCAGACAGTTTGTTATCTGCGCACTTCTTTTTATCCAGTCGGTTTCAGTATCCACGTCACAGCTGACGGTGCCTCTTGACAATCCTTATCACCACCCAGTCTTGCAGTACGCCAGCTTATAGTTGGCACTGCAGGTATTGAAAAGCTAACAAAATCGTGTCTCTGTGTTGGCTGAACATAATTGCATCGACTATAGACCGACATCAAACCAGCATTGGGTCAGTTTATCAGCTAAAAACATTGTCATGAGTGGATGCATGGTCTCTAAAGGCTATCAAACACGAGAAATTGACCCAATGTTGTTTTAATGTTGGGCCGACGTTATTATTGAAACAACTTTGGGTCAATGTCTCGTGCTGTTGGGTAGTGTTTACTCGGTGGCCTCTGGTCAAGTCAGATGACATCTGCAAAGTTTATTTTCATTTTAATAAGAAAACATATACTTTTAGAATTATCACGACTTCACATTTGACATCTATTTTTATTGATCTTATCTCTGCAATTTGATAATGATCAATTGTCTCTGTTTTTGTTTGTCTGGATAAAACTTTATTTGATTTGTCATAGACATCAATATGTTCTATATGCATCTTAATTTGTTTGTGAATTTATTATTGGAGGTAATTATTTCAAGGTTTTTTTCCTACATTTGATATTTTTTGGGCATAATGAAAAGTTCCTGGACAAAAATAATCGCTACCACTGTCTAAGAATTGAAGAAATTTATTGAGCATCACCATTGATACAACACGCATCACTCCTGAGCTACATACCTATCAAACACAACACATTTGTATAACATTTATGCAACAACGGCCCAGCGTCTTTGCGTTGGCCCAACAGTGTACAAATGTTGTACAAATGTTTTGTGTTTGCTTGGATGGCGCTCCATGGAGTCATGGATGAGACATTGCGAGGACTGTGAACCGATGGCTGCAGTCTGCAGATTACCCATCTCAATTTTGTCTGACAATTAACTAAAGACGAAGGAAAGCAAGAAAAAACTCATCACCTAATAATAGAATGTTCCCTTCCTTTCCTCTTTGTTAGTGACACAGCCATCAAACACAAACCGCCGGTATGTGTTCTGTCATCTTTGTCTGGGTCTGAAGTGAATAAGTAACATGGGGCAGCAGTGTGTGATATTCTCAGAAATCCCTTAACTCCGTGTTTTACCTGATCAATGTACACCTCAATAGGCTACTACCAGGAAACATTGGCCAAATATTGGCTCTGAATCTGGCCAATTTCTGGGAAACCAAATGATATGTGGAACCATAATTTACCCGATCTTTCATTTGTGTGAACTGAACAATCTTCCTGTCTGCAAGTGAAGAGCGTTGTTTGGGTCCACAACCTATTTCCCTCCACTTCACAACGCCTATTATAGACCCTGAGTTGTGAGACATTTTCACAGTCTAGTTGTTATGGAATATATACCACGCGACTAAGGAGAACCAATTCCGGGACATGAAAAAAAGCATAGTTTATAGTAGAGTATTTTATCCACTGTGCGAGCATTCAATATGAGACAATACTGGCTTTTTTTTCAATGGCCCGTGCTGGAAAACAGATCAATTTTCTACATATTAAACATGTTAAAACTATATATTCATTAATATTTAAAAAAAATATTATTACATCTGAAGGTATATTATTATGTTAAGGACTAGATTGCTTGTCAAAATGTTTACCCAACATGAAGGCCTACAATATTAAATCTAAGTAGGTTAATTTCGTAAGTTCGTTTGACCCGCTGCTTTAGATGAATGGTTGATAGATATTATTTCTTCTATTAACGATTTTTTTCATAAAAACTGTACAACAGAATCATTTACCACGAAGTTTTTAATGCTCTTTCTTCGGGCATACCCTGTAAAATCAATGAAATTACACTTGATAAATAATCCACCCATATTTCCTTTGGCAATTCGGTCAGCTAGAAAAATCGGCCATCTTAAAATGAATTTATTCATGCTATTAACCCTAGAAGCGTTGATTTTTTATAGAAACCTTTGAGACTAAAGGGTTTATTTCGATTTGATATCATCATAAATGCCTTAGTCAGCTCTTTCTGATTCATTTGAATACTATGTTATGGGTTTACGACCATTAGAAATATTTTAATGCTTACAGCGCGGGGATCTGATTTATTCGTCAGAATCTGACGTCTACAGACTTCAGATTCTGACGACTAAAGTCGGTCCCCGCGCTGTAAGGTTTAGTCATTTTGGATGGACACAATTTACAATAATTTTTATGGATAACCCATATTTCCGTTAATAATATGATATGTATAATATTATGTATTAACATGATTAAAAACCTTTTGGCTGCTGGCAGGATGTGTGGGCTATCACTGCTGACCATATTTAACCCTTTCATCACCATATTTTGCTGAATATGGTTTGTTAACATCAGACCAGCCATAGATATATAGTATTCTAATTTGGAATAAAAAGTGCAATAATAGATATATTATTACAGGCCCATGTATGATTGTCTGCTTTTATTGGTCACTTATCTGTGTTTATCTGGTATCCATGGCAACCAAGTTTAATAAAAGCAGGGTCTAATCAGCTTGAAATATGTGAAAATTGCTTTTTGGGAAGTTTTGCTCAAATTATTTTCGCTCGAGATGACTATGGTGGTTGAAACTCACCAAGTCTTAGACTCCAGAATTGAGCTATACCACAATACCCCGAGAGCTTACAGATGGTAATTTAAGGGCTGGAGGGGTAATACCCCATCAAGTTACCCTTATGAGACCCCTTTCTCGTATAGCAGGAATGGACCAAATAACAAAACGATTTTCATGTTTGGACAAATGGCTAGAACTTCAAATACATTTGATGAATCCAAACCCAAGTACACATGGTGACATGGGTTGGGCTTGACAGGGGTGCTACCCTAAGATCTCAAAAAGGTCATCTCAAGGTCACAGGAAGGTCTAATCAGCTTCAAATAGCTGAAAATAGCCTATTTTTGTTGGTTTTGCTTCAATTCAACTCACTTGAGATGACAATGGTGGTTGAAACTCAACTTGATCCCATCATGGAAATATAACCAAAACACCCCGAGAGGTTACAGGGTTAATACAGGGGCTGGAGGGGTAATACCCCGTCAAATCATCCCTATTTCAACCCTTCCACATAATTATGACAGAAATGGACCAAATAGCTCAACGATTGTCATGTTTGGACCAATGGCTAATACTTCAAATACATATGATGAATCCAAACCCATGTACACATGGTGACATGGGTTGGGGTTGGGCGGCTTGACAGGGGGCTTGAGATATGGCATATTTTCACTTGCTGGTGGCTGACAATGACCTTGACCTTGAATGATAAAAATAATTCCATCAACGCATTCCTCGTACCCGAAAACCTAGGTGTAGAGTCATTATTTGTTTTCATATGATGACTGGTTACTGAGATATGGGGAATTTTCACTTTCTGCACTGTTCTTGTGGCGCCATCTTGAATATGAAAATTAGTTCTAATTGTAGACAACACATTTTTGAAAACAGTTTTTCGTAAGTATATGGACCCATATCAACTCATTATTATTAAATTAGCCTTTCCAAAATTGTGTTTAGGTTGAGTGCTTTTTGGGTTTAAAACAAGGGAAATATTATATTATCCTTGGTTAAAAAGACTACAATATTGTTGTAAATTTATAAACCTTTGCTGTCAGCGTGCATCTGTTACTTGTAGTTCTAAAATGCCCGCTAGATTGCGCCTTTGCGAATAACAATCGGAAAACTGGATACACAATGAACACAATGCTCAATAATATTACTACAAGGTATGAAAAGCAGAATAATTTTATTTTTAATATAATTTGTTTTTCATTGCGACAATACCCACTCTTAATTAGCGAGTTTTTTCACACGTATGTACGTGTTTAGCAACGTCATAAAATGTATATATTCGTTTTTAGCAGTCTAAAGGTTGAGTGGTAATATACTATTACACATAAGAACAAAAGGGCACATGAAAAGAGGTAGGTTGTATGGTGAGGCACGCTTCTCCTCTTAACACGGCTGCACTAGACACATTATACACAGGTATACATCCCTATCAATCTCTATATATTCAGCTCCATTAATTACATAATTATTAATCTACAAACATATAGGTGCTTTTCGCCTAAATTTATTCCCATCTGATTTTTTTACCCAACAAGCAATGCATACAATGTTGTTTTTATGGGGTGTCAGTTTGGAAGACTGTGGTCCAACAGTCAATGAATGTCATGTCTAAATGTGCGGTGTTTGCTGGGCTATAATCACGTGAGCATGGAGGGTGAGGGCTGGAAGAAAAGCATTGCGGCAGACACAGCTATATTACATGCCTGTCTGCATCAGTCTGATCCTGGTAAGACTTCCTAATACAGTTGGAAGACAGATTTAGTAGATGCGAATTGATGAGATTTAAATAATTTCCGGAATGGTAATAATTAACAAGAGAATATGAAATGCAGCTCATCAATATTGAGCTTTGCGTTCTGCAGCCCGAAGCAATAGCATAGATACAAGCCGCAATCACTGTGATTCCCATGATAGATCGTTTCCGTAGATAAAACTTTGTACTCCTTACTTTTGAACACTCTTAATAAAATGGCTACTTTTTAAGTTATTGTTTCAGCCTGCTTTAGCTACTTTTGTTCAATAATACATTTGTCGATGGAGGGATTTCATTTACATTGATCATAATTATTTACCCCTTTCACAGGTTTGCCACTGAAATATTGATTATTCAGTTGGCTGACCATACTTCTGTCAGAGTTCTTCTTCTTCTTCTTCTTCTTCTACTTCTTCTTCTTCTTCTTCTTCTTCTTCTTCTTCTTCTTCTTCTTCTTCTTCTTCTTCTTCTTCTTCTTCTTCTTCTTCTTCTTATTATTATTATTATCATTATCATTATCATTATCATTATCATTATTATTATTATTATTATTATTATTATTATTATTATTATTATTATTATTATTATTATTATTATTATTATTATTATTATTATTATTATTATTATTATTATTATTATTATTATTATTATTATTATTATTATTATTATTATTATTATTATTATTATTATTATTATTATTATTATTATTATTATTATTATTATTATTATTATTATTATTATTATTATTATTAATTTTGATTTTAAAGGGACCCCTTTGGCAAATTTAGTTGATATGAAGCTATATAGACTACTGATCTTAACTAAAAATACAAAAAAGTCAAAAAAAAATTTAAAGCACCGAAAAAGAGTGAAATAGTTATATTTCCAGGTCGTATATTGCCATGTAAACAAAACAAGTCAGCAATATACAGCACTTTAAACCACAAATTCCCACGTCTTGGACGGTAAGATCAAAGCAATCGCCCATAATTGGTGTCTTGTAGCCAGGACATGGGGGGATACACCTGCATCACTGATTGTCTGGGCCGACCGCATCACCATGTGGCCCAATGCTGTAGGAACATTTAACCGTCCTTTAGCAAGTGTTCAGGTATACAAAAAGTTTATTTGGGTTTTAAGCGGATTCATAGAAATGTTGATAAAAAATATTTTTTAAAACTCTGAAAAAATGCAATCATGATCAGGGGGATGCACTCCCTCATTACAAAACTAAAAACGAAAAGTGATGTCATCCCAAGGAGCTGCTTTAATATTTGTTAGAATTTTAAAAAATATTTTATTTTAATAATAAGAAATAGTATCATTATTGTCATTTTTGAGCTTCGGTCCAGTTGACTGGAAAATCAAATTATGCTCTCCCACATCAAGAGAAGGTGAAGAAGGAAGGAAATCATAAGCGTGAGACCGGCTCGATTGGAAGCACACAGCTATCAAGCAGCCATCAAACGGATGAAGATCTGGCTGAATCCCAGTAAATACAAAACATGTGTATAACATTTGTGCAATGTTGGATCAACGGCGAAGACGTTGGGCCGGCGTTGTACAAATGGTTTACAAATGTTTTGCGTTGCTGGGATCGCAGGTGGAGCGAAAGGCTTTATTCAAATGCCACATCATACAGGCTCAACAGACCTTACTTCTACGTGACAGGAAGAATTTCACCGATTCATTCCCTAATCCATCTGTATTATTGTCACTCGGTTTGAGATGTGGATTGCCTCAGCTCAAACAGAGTGGCGATAACAATAACATATTTTTATAATTTGTTTTGTAGCTAAGCAAGCGTAGATAAACTATGTAATATTACGAATGCAATAATTTTACGATTTAAATTTGTTAGCCCTTCAGCCGCCGGTCCCGATTACATTCGTTTTTTTACATGTTTTTATTATTTATTATCACATTATATAATTATAAGCTTTCAAGCATGTATTCTCGTACAAGTTACAATATATCGTAGGCTAATGATTGGTCATATATCGTAACTTGTACGAGAATACGAACCCAGAACCGATCCGCACAAATCCAAAACTTTCCGCGATCTGGTGATTTTAATTCCAAGCAAAAAATAGGTGCCTATCAATAGTCAGTCCATCCTGCTCTTACACTGTCATCAATCGGAATTCGGTGCGAACAGATAGTACCTTCTTAGAGGAATCACCCTTTGGAGGTCTCTCTATAGAGAACTAGAATGCACAACCACGACAGCCATCATTCGACCAACTTGGGATTCTAAACCATTACCGCAAAATCTACAGCCAAACGAAATGCACCAAAGCGAAAACTCAGGCGCGTCCTTTGTCATAGGAGCATTACGAGCCGACCATACAGAACAAATTCATTGTCAGCATCATCGTTTTGTCAAATGGGTTGCCGGTGTATTTAACGCTAATAACAAATACAATTCATCCATACTGCTATGCAAACCTATACAGGTGGTAACTGCTTACTTGAAAAGTAAGCAGTTTGGATTGGCATGATCATGATAGCGCGCTTTCTAATTTGTCTTATTAACACTTTCAGCGACACAATCAGGCGAAAAACATCATCAGAAATTAGAATTGTGTAAGTTATTTAAAATTTTGTGTTGTGCGTTTACCAGTTGGGGAGAAATAAGGACGAAATATATTTTCGGACATGCATGTTCAAAATAATAAATAGGGGAAAAACTGATAAATTCCGACCCACTTGCTACGTTGCCACAACAACCCAGAATTTAAAAGATTTCCACAATTCTAGTCTATGGGAATGGTCGCATATTGTGGACATAGAACGAAGCGAAAATAAAATGTTAGCTTTTGGATGATTTTCGGTCTGATTCTGTCACTTTAACTAGTACGAAAAGACGAAAAAATAGGCCTACTTGTCTTCTTATTTCACCAATTTTCATTGATTTAATTTAAACCAATGTCAGGTTAAATTAGACGACTTGGGTATTGTGGCCTAAAGAGCTTATTGATGTGAATCCTTTGAATTCTCCGCTGTTATGGATTATGCCAGATTCCGCACAATTATCCGGACATAATAACTCCAGACAACCGCAGAATCCATTTCCCCAACGGTGAATTTATCTACATGTATATACTATCTTTACATCGAGGCAGTGCGAACAAAGTAAATCATTTTTATCACAAATAACATCGTAGGTAAATGTCCACTTTAGCTCCGATTAATAGGATTATAAACGAAGTACGAGACATATTTTTTAGCGCTTCTTCTTTTTATAATGATTGAGACGTCATTTATATTATTGAATACTATATACAATTAAAATAATATCTGTGGCCCTTTTTTTCAAGTGGCTCTTTTACCCTAGCATCTTACCATGTCTTGCTGACGCGACTCACAACTTCAAATCAATGAAAATTATTCAGATTTGGCAAATAAAGCTCATTGATTTTGAAATCTTGTTGAATGAAGTCATGTTTTGATTTAACATGCTTACAAACTTACATGTTATGTCCAAAAAAATATAAAAAACGAATATAATCGGGACCGGCGGTTACAGGGTTAAAATGATTAGTTATCTAAACTATTCCACGTCGTAGAAGGAGGACCGTATTCTTACATAGATGTCATAGAATCGATCTTATTGGTGGAGATTGTGATCTCAACCAATTATGGGCTTAAGATATCTGCCCAGATATCAGCGATATCAACAACCTAAAGAAACCGTGAATTCCACTTCTATCCTGATAAGAGCGTCCACTTCACATTATCAAAAGCTGCCAGCCAGACAGTTTGTTATCTGCGCACTTCTTTTTATCCAGTCAGTTTCAGTATCCACGTCACAGCTGACGATGCCTCTTGACAACTCTATCACCACCCAGTCTTGCAGTATGCCAGTTTATAGTTGGCACTGCAGGTATTGAAAAGCTAACAAAATCGTGTCTCTGTGTTGGCTGAACATAATTTCATCGACTATAGACCGACATCAAACCAGCATTGGGTCAGTTTATCAGCTGAAAACATGGTCATGAGTGGACGCATGGTCTCTAAAGGCTATCAAACACGAGAAATTGACCCAATGTTGTTATAATGTTGGCCCGAAGTCTAAGACGGTTGGCCAATATTGAGACAACATTGGGTCAATGTCTCGTGTTGTTGGGTAGTGTTTACTCGGTGTCCTCTATTCAAGTCAGATGATATATGCAAGGTTTATTTTCAGTTTAATAGGAAAACATATTTCAATGCAGTCCTTTTAGAATTATCACGACTTCACATTTGACATCTTAGTCACTATTGAATTCGCCGCCATGGTAGTTATTTTATTGATCTTATCTCTGCAATTTGATAATGTTCAATTCTCTCTGTTTTTTTGTCTGGATAAAACTTCATTTTATTTGTCATAGCCATCAACATAGGGATTCGACAACATATAACCTGTTACTCTAATTTAATAAATTAGAGTAACAGGTTATATGTGGTCGAATCCCTATTGCCATCAATATGGTGTATATGCATTTTAATTTGTCTGTGAATTTATTATTGGCGGTAATTATTTCAAGGTTTTTTCCTACATTTGATATTTTTTGGGCCAAATGAAAAGTTCCTGGACAAAAATAATCGCTACCACTGTCTAAGAATTATTGAAATTTATTGAGCATCACCATTGATACAACACGCATCACTCCTGAGCCACATACTTATCAAACACAACACATTTGTATAACATTTATACAACAACGGCCCATCGTCTTAGCGTTGGCCCAACAGTGTACAAATGTTATACAAATGTTTTGTGTTTGCTTGGATGGCGCTCCATGGAGTCATGAATGAGAAATTGCGTGGACTGTCAACCGATGGCTGCAGTCTGCAGATTACCCATCTTAATTTGGTCTGACAAAGCAAGAAAAAACCAGCACCTAATAATAGAATGCTCACTTCCTTTACTCTTTACTAATGACACATCCATCTAACACAAACCGCCTTTATCTGTTTATGTGTTCTTTTATCTTTGTCTGGGTCTGAAAAGAATAAGTAACATCAAGTAAATGGCAGTGTTTGATATTCTCAGAAATCACTTAACTCCGTGGAACCATAATTTAGCCAATCTTTCATTTGTGTCAACTGAACAATCTTCCTGTCTGCAAGTGAAGAGCGTTGTTTGGGTCCACAACCTTTTTCCTTCCACTTCACAACGCCTATTATTTATAGACCCTGAGTTGTGAGACATTCTCACTGGCTAGTTGTTATGGAATATATACCATCCCAAATCCGGGACATGCAAAAAGGCATAGTTTATAGTAGAGTATTTTATCCACTGTTAGGGCATTTAATATGAAACAATACTGTTTTTTCCCTTTGGCAATTCAGTCAGCTACAAAAATCGGCCATCTTAAAATGAATTAATTCGTGCTTTTAACCACTTAAAGCGTTGAATTCTATTATAAAAACCTTGGAGACCAAAGGGTTTATTTCAATTTGATATCATCATTAATGTTTCAGTCAGCTCTTTCTGATTAATTTGAATACCTACGTTATGGGTTTACGATCATTAGAAATATTTTAATCCTTACAGCGCGGGGATCGACTTTAGTCGTCAGAATCTGACGTCTACAGACGTCAGATTCTGACTCGGCAGGATGTGTGGGCTATCACTGCTGACCATATTTAACCCTTTCATTACCATATTCTGCTAAATATGGTTTGTTAATATCAGACCAGCCATAGATATATAGTATTCTAATTTGGAATACACAGTGCAATAATAGATATATTAATACAGGCCCATGTATCATTGTCTGCTTTTATTGGTCACTTATCTGTGTTTATATGGTAACCAGGGCAACCAAATTCAATAAACGCAGCTTAAAATTGGTGAAAATGGCTTTTTGGGGATTTTTGCTCAAATTCTGTTCGCTCGAGATGGCTATGGTGGTTGAAACTCACCTAATCTTAGAGCTGTAGGGGTAATACGACTTCAAATTACCCTTATGTCACCCCTTTCTCGTATTGCAGGAATGGGTCAAATAACAAAACGATTGTCATGTTTGGACAAATGGCTAGTACTTCAAATACATTTGCTGAATCCCTACCCAAGTACACATAGTGACATGGGATGGGGCTGGGCTGACAGGGGTGTTACCCTAAAATCACAAAAAGTCATCTCAAGGTCACAGGAAAGTCTAATCAGCTTCAAATTGGTTAAAATAGCCTATTTTTGTTGGTTTCGCTTCAATTCAACTCATACACGATTCATACACGATTCAGACGCTCACAGACGATTTCTACGGTATGCGTACGCCATTTTTCGTCCGTCTGGGTGTGTAGGCACACCGCGCGGATTAAAACACGCGGTTGGAGACGGTCTGATGCGGATTGCCGATTTCGGCTCTTTTGCTCAAACCGCGGGCAGCGTGTCAATCCGTGTCCCAGTGTGACTGTAGCTTAACCCCTTTCACAGGTTTGTCACAGAAATATTGATTATTCAATTGGCTGACCATAGCTCTGTCAGAGTGTAACCTAACTTACAATCTTTTAAAAGAAATAATCCTGCGTGAATAAAATCCAAAATACCCTATACAAATTGGGCGGAATATTGAATGAGACGAATTTCAAATCGTTGGCTTTTGTTTGTGGAGCCGTTATTAATATTATTATTATTATTATTATTATTATTATTATTATTATTATTATTATTATTATTATTATTATTATTATTATTATTATTATTATTATTATTATTATTATTATTATTATCATTATTATTATTATTATTATTATTATTATTATTATTATTATTATTATTATTATTATTATTATTATTATTATTATATTTTGATTTTAATATTTGTTAGAAGTTTTAAAAATATTTGACTTTAATAATAAGAAATATATAAAATCATGATTGTCATTATTGCGCTTCGGTCCAGTTGACTGGAAAATCAAATTATGCTCTCCCACATCAAGAGATGTTGACGAAGGAAGAAAATCATAAGATATCACCCTTTTAAAGAGGTGAAAAAGCAGACCCTAATCGACTAAGATCTCCAGCGACCCAGGCAGAATGGCGCTGATGAGCGTGAGACCGGCTCGAGTGGAAGCACACAGCTATCAAGCAGCCATCAAACGAATGAAGATCTGGCTGAATCCCAGTAAATACAAAACATGTATATAACATTTGTACAATGTTGGGCCAACGTCGAAGACGTTGGGCCGGCGTTGTACAAACGGCTTACAAATGTTTTGCGTTGCTGGGATCGCAGGTGGAGCGAAAGGCTTTATTCAAATGCCACATCATACAGGCTCAATAGCCCTTACTTCTACGTGACAGGAAGAATTTCACCGATTCATTCCCTCATCCATCTGTATTATTGTCACTTGGTTTGAGATGTGGATTGCCTCAGCTCAAACAAAGCGCCAATAACAATAACATATTTTTATAATTTGTATTGTAGCTAAGCAAGGGTAGATAAGCTATGTAATATCACGAATGCAATAATTTTATGATTTACAATTTGTCAACCCTTTAGCCGCCGGTCCCGATTACACTTGTTTCTTTACATGTTTTTATTATTTATTATCACATTACATAATTATAAGCTTTCAAGCATGTATTCTCGTACAAGTTACGATATATCGTAGGCTTATGATTGGTCGAGATGACCATCTGGACCAACCATAAGCCTATGATATATCATAACATGTAGGAGAATACAGACCCAGAACCGATCCGCAGAAATCCGACACTTTCCGCTATCTGGTGATTTTAATTCCAAGCAAAGAATAGGTGCCTATCAATAATCAGTCCATCCTGCTTTTACACTGTCATCAATCGGAATTCGGTCCGAACAGATAGTACCTACTTAGAGGAATCACCCTTCGGAGGTCTCTCTATAGAGCACTACATACTAGAATGCACAACCACGACATCATTCGAACAACTTGAGATTCCAAACCATTACCGCAAAATATACAGCCGAACGGAATGCACCAAAGCGAAAAGCTCTGGCGCGTCCTTTGTAATGGAAGCATTATGAGACGAATACAGATTGATTGTCAGCATCATCGTTTTGTTAAATGGGTTGCCGGTGTATTTAACGCTAATAACAAATACAATACATGCATACTGCTATGCAAAACCTATGAAGGCGGTAACCGCTTACTTGAAAAGTAAGCAGTTTGGATTGGCATGATCATGATAGCGCGCTTTCTAATTCTTCTTATTAGCACTTTAAAGCGACACAATCAGGCCAAAAACATCATTGCTATTTTGGCTCCTTGCGATGCCCATAATATGTCAACATGTCAATAGATTAGAATTGCGTAAGTTATTTAAATTTTGTGTTGTGCGTTCACTAGTTAAGCTAGAAGTGAGGACGAAATTTTTTTTCGGACATGCATGTCCAAAATAAAAAATACGAGAAAAACTGATAAATGGAGCTTTCGACCTATTTTCTACGTTGCCACAACAACCCAGAATTTAAAAGATTTCCACAATTCTAGTTTATGGGAATGGTCGCATATTGTGGACATAGAACGAAGCGAAAATAGAATGTTGGCTTTTGGATGATTTTTGTTGCTTTAACTAGCACGAAAAGACGAAAAAATACTTGTCCTCCGATTTCACCAATTTTCATTGAATATTACACACAAATTCAAGCCAATGTAAGGTTAAATTAGACCACTTGGGTATTGTGGCCTAAAGAGCTAACTGATGTGAATTATTTGAATTCTTAGCTGTTATGGATTATGCCAGATTCCGCACAATTATCCAGACATAATAACTCCAGACGACTGCAGAATCCAGGCACAAAGTGTGAAGCAGATTGAAAGTAATACACTCTTTGATTCAATAACTGG
Organism: Flabesymbios commensalis; assembly: GCA_964017125.1. Taxonomy (NCBI): domain Eukaryota; kingdom Metazoa; phylum Annelida; class Polychaeta; order Terebellida; family Flabelligeridae; genus Flabesymbios; species Flabesymbios commensalis. The sequence goes on from OZ024910.1 coordinate 18,694,742, forward strand.
CCTGCGATGGCCAGCATTTCCCCAACGGTGAATTTATATACATGTACATGTACATATATATATACATGTACATGTATATGTACATGTACATATACATGTACAATACAGTAATACAATACAATACAATACAGGTAAATGTCACTTTAGCTCCGATTAATATGATTATGATCGAAGTACCAGACATATATTTTAGCGCTTTTCTGAGACACCATTTATATTATTGAATACTATACACAATTAAATTAATATCTGTGGCCCCTTTTGTGGTGTGTGCTCTTTTATCCTAGCATCTTACCATATGTCACACATATTTTGCAAATAAAGCTCAACGATTTAGAAATCTTGCTGAATGATGTCATGTTTTGACTTAGCATGCTTACAAACTTACATGTTATGTCCAAAAATAAAAAAAACGAATATATCCGGTACCGGCGGTTACAGGGTTAAAATGATTAGTTATCTAAACTATTCCACGCCGTAGAAAGAGGACCGTATTCCCACAGAGATGCCATAGTATCGATCTGATTGGTGGAGATTGTGATCTCGACCAATCATGGGCTTGAGATCGAGGTCAATCTCCGTGAGAATACGGGCCCTGTTGCGCAATTTAGGAACTGATATCAGCTTGATTGTTTACACAAAGATTCAGCTTGAGTAGGGCTACGTATTGACATAGGACTCCTCTCTGAGAAGTGTTTCCTGGATCCCACAAGTGTGTTTGTCTTTCTATACACACGAGGATCGGGTCCAATCTGTTGGGTGGGTCAACATTGTAACAAACGGGTTTAGACGGGCCTAATATGTAGTTTTAACCATGTTAACTTACTCTATATAATTGTTATATTAAAGCTTGCGCAAAATACAATGGGAGCATAACGACCCAGCAGCTGTAAGAGAACGAAACAGAAATTTTTGATGAATATACAAACATAATAATAAGGAAATAAACTATGCAAATATGATTGTTCTCCGTTTGACAACTTAAGGAAAACTATTACTAATTCCAACAATTAAGCACCTTTTACTAAAATAATAAGGTGGTAATTTCTCAGATAAAAACATTTCAATAAATCAGCAACAGAAACTGTGTGTTTGTGAGTTTACTAGATGTTGGGTGCTCGTTTTAATTGTAAGAAGAAGGAAATTCCTGCTGCTCAATTCAGACCAGTTACCATGGTTACTGGCCATTTTAACCCTTACAGTGCGGGGATCGAGTGTAGTCGTCAGATTCCGACGTCTGTAGGTGTCAGATTCTGACATCTAAAGTCTAAAGTAAAAGTAAACATATTTATAATGGCTGTAGACCCATAACATAGGTATTCAAATGAAGCGGAAAGAGCCGACTAAGACATATGTGATGATTTTAAATTAAAAAAAACTTAATTCTCTTAGTTTGTATAACAAAACTATTTCAGCGTTTTAAGAGGTCCAGTGTTCAGGCTAAAAGAGGGCGGGCTTATCAAATGTAAGAGCCATATAAATTATGATCTGCAGTCGTATGCGTCAGTCTATTTAGCGTCAGGAGAAAGTAGAAATATGCATACAACTCGAATTGTATAAGATTCAACTCGGAATTGTATAAGACTTTAGTGTAGTACTACAGAGCAAAGCTCTTGGTCAGAGGAACCATAAAAGAGAAAAGATGATATTCCACCGAGTAGAAACTTAACAACATCACATATGTTGTCTTTTTTGTCTACCGAAAAAGAGGTACATTATGGGGCTTAAAGAAAAGATAAATTATGGATATTAGTCAGTCTGCAACCACGAGAGGCTTACTTGATCTTTTGCGAATGCTAAGCCATCATCTACTACGTTAGTCTAACATATAGCCAATATTGTGTTGACGTCGCGTGATAATTGATGGCTGGGTAAGGCATCTCTTGACCTTAAAGTTAACATAAAAGATATTAATTCTTATTCCCGGATATCAATGTCAGAAATGGCAGAAAGCTTCCTGACAGGAAGTGACGCAAAGGGAGGGTCCATAGATACTGTTATTAGCAATACGTGCGGTTATTTCTCGAGTGGAAAAATACACGTCCGGTACCGACCACTTGTCCAACGTTGGGATAATACCGTTTGTCGTTGGTTCAATCCTTTACCAGTGTATACCAGAACAGAACATTCAACAGGTCAAGGCCACTCGTCAAATTCTTCTCCCTGCCAATAAGTCAGCTGATTCTTTGTGTGGATTATAAGATCTATTTATTGCTGTCGTGTAATTAGCTGCATTCTACGGTCCTGACACGATCGCTTTGAAACTGCGATCTCACTGTTAGGCTCACTATTGAGCACAGAGGACAATTGAATAAAGAGTAGTGATAACTTGATCTTTCTGTTTTCGATACATCGTTGTGCGTCGATGTTGTATATGGCCGATTTCACAAAAACGTGCCATTTTTTTCCCGATGAACTTCACTTGCTATCGTGACATCAAGCAATTCTGGTATGGCTAGCAGAAGTCACGATATCAAAACAAATAGTTAGTAAACATTGTCAAAATACATATATTTTAAAGGTAAAAAGCTCAATTCATAATATTCTATCGTGAAAATGAGACACATTTATCATGTATCCAAATGTCACGATATCAGCAATTGTCCAAATTTGTCTTGTTGTCACAATAGCACATTTAGCAATTAACGACACCTTATCATTTTAGTTTGATAGCATTTGGGAGATTGTATAACAACATCATGCTCATCTTTTATTTCTACAATTGAAAAACTGACTAGCAACATTTGTTTGCTATCGTGACATAATTGTGGGTATTGTGCTATTGTGATTTATTTTAAAAATTCGGACGGAATGGATTAAGTCCTTCGCCACGAAATACTTGGCATGTAATTATTGTTCTGAGCTAAACCCCCTGATACCATTTTTCATGCTGATTCTATTGTGGGGCAGCAAGGCCGCACCAAAAAATTATTTCACCCACAGTGACCATTATAAAATTGTGATATTGTGAAAAAAATCTGAAAGAACGTTAATTTAAACACTAGGGTGCCCTACTTTAAGACTATATTTTTAGCGTTCATATGATCACTAGTCACCTGAAAATTTAACTGATGAAACATTGAATGCGACTTTATCTTATGAGTTAAAAGGTTTTTCAATAGGGTTCAAGCTTTGCACGTGCCACCCTATTTGTTGCAGTGCTATCGTGACTCATCTTTTTAGGACGGAAATGGTCACGACAGCAGTATTTTTTTTTAAATAAAAAAAATCATATTTTCAAATGCAATGAGCATATAAAGCAACATGTCAAATTAAAAATTAATTATTTTTCTTTTATTATTATCTATAACTTCATTTGTCATTCCATTGCATGTATTTGTAAATTTCCATTGAAAAACACATGTAAATTCACTGGGAAAACTTTCCATCCTAAAAAATTGAATTTTTGAGGTATTATTTTACTTTTTAAGTGTGAAAGGCTATTGCAATCCCTATGATGGTGACTTTGGTGTCTGTCACGTATCTAAACTTTCAAATAGTAAAAACATTAGGAAAATAGAGTAATTAGTGTTTCTGTTATTCAACTGTCTATTTCGTGCCCCCAAAATGCTCCTATTGTGACCACTTTTGTGAAATCGGCCATATCTTTGAGCAAGGTACTTAGCACTGATGTGCTTCACGTTATTACTAACGTAGTATCACAATCTCAGCTGAACAACAAAAATGTACGTCTACCTACTCGACCTGTTGTAATCTGCGATTTTAAAACAATATTTGTTTATGTGTGATTCGCGTCTGTGAAGCCAAATAATTTCCGTCTATATTTTTGTTGCAGTCTGAAAGTGCTTGAAAGTGCCGCCCGCACTATTTAACCAAAGTTGGCTTAAATATTTTTGTATAAACCATGAAGACCAAAGCGATTTTTCAATTTGAGATCGTCATAATTGTTCTAGTTAGCTCTTTCTGATTGATTTTAATACATATGTTATCGGTCTACGACCATTGGAAATGATGTAATTCTTTCAGTGTGGGGATCGTCTTTATACGTCAGAATCTGACGTCTACAGACGTCCGATTCTGATGTATAAAGACGATCCCCGCACTGAAAGGGTTGATGCTGGCTTAGAACCATGCCCAACATCAATCCAGCGTACGCACTGGGTCATTTCACACTTTGGTTGCAACAGGTCATTACATTACTACAAACACAAGCACTACAGTGAAGTAACGTGTTAGCACTGCAGCGACATAATTATGTCGAGATGGAGTTTGATATTTTTGTTTTAAGCTTCTGTATAAAAAAGAGTATTTTGTAGAATAGAAACATATTACCATCCAAAGGTTTCGTTTAACTTTTGTCTGGTGAACGCCATGAGAACTCGCTTGAGAACCAAAAGACAGACTGGGCCCTTTCATAACATGTTGGAAATGTGTCACTTTTTATTGGTATATTTTCCGTATTATGTGACATTCAATGACCTATGTTAATTTTAACAATTGTAAATAAGGCTACACTATGTTGATGGACGGGGGCCCTGGTGCAGTGGTTAAAGCTGCCTCTTGGAAAATCGGAAATCGCGGTTTCGAACCCCGCTCTAGCATTCAAGTTTTTAAAGAAACAAAATGTTTCTACCCCGCTCACTCGTAAAGATTCAATACTCCGTGAACAAAAGATAGCGAGCTCGGCCTCATGCCGCCAGGGCTTGAATTTCGAATTCTGTGTCTGAAGGGCAGTGTCATTTCATTCACCTCACCATCCTCAGGAGGTTCTCCTGGCCCTGGTTTAGCCTACATGTGCACAAAAGTGGCCTAAAACCCCATTCATTTCATTTACATTATGTTGATACGTATACGGAATCTAAATGATTTTATACAAAATCGCATTTTCTCTTAAATAATAAAAAAACAGCGTGCTTCCCCAATTTGCGAGCAGACAGACGTAATGTATCTTGCCAGTCGTGGGGATGGCCCGGCAGCATCACAAGATCTCCTGGTAATGACTTTTTCGTGCGTCTTTTTATCTGGAGATAAAGTGTCGGATCTCACAATGATTCAATTAGCTCTCATGTCTTCTACAGCACGACATAGCTGTAACACAACACTGAATGTTGTTTGGATGTTGGCCAATGCTGGTTTGATGTTGGGCCAGACGCTGGCCCAACATCAAACCAGCATTGGTCACATATGTCGTGTTCACTGCAGATTACCGAATGCACACGGGGTGCGGGCCCTGGTGCAGTGGCTAATAGTACAGTCGCTAATGTATTTCAGTAAAAATTATCTGATAAAGTTTGGCAACAAACATAAATCACTTCTACTAGGTACCCTGAGTTTAAAAAGTTTTGGTGCCATTTGTACAGACAAAGGTTATGACCTTTTCAAGGTCATTTAAAGGTCGAGTTGTAATTATCCACTATTACGCCTTATTCCGCAATATGAACCAGATAATTCATATTGAAATTAAATTTGAAATCATTTCTATGTACACATGTTCTTCCCAGGTCTCATAACTATATCATTAATTAGGGAAATAAGTCAAATTTGGTCATTTTGTGGTCATCTTGGGGAAACCAAGTGAATCACGATTTAAAGCAGAATACATTTTAATATGGAATCATCAGTATTTTAGTACGATCAACAAGTGCTGGTTCACACTAAAATTCTAATAGTAAATAAAAGAAACAAGCCTGAACATAATAAAAAACGTTTTGTTTTTTGTAAATATATCCCTACTACTCAATGAATATATCATTGATTGTCCGTCATCGCCAACTCCATCAGAATAATGCTCCCCATTACTACTTTTTTCATTATTACATTTTCACACTATTGTTCACTGAAAGCACATTTGCATGAATCTATACATACCATGTTCATTTTTTCCATGAGCATCAGTTTGTACAACACTAACTGTTACTGCAGATGCATCGCACCATCTCTACCACAGCTACTGTTGCAGGATCAAGATTGGTCACAAGTTAGAGGAGCTAATCCAACAGTATTTTCAACTGATCATGGTGGTGACTCTACTGTTCCTGACTAAAATCTGCCATTTGGTTTGCTTCTAGATCAAGGCGAGCCAACTCAGGAACAGCTAAGAAATACCTTGCAGAATATTTCGTCGCCTCGGAGCTAAAGGATCCTATCTGACACTCGTTAGAGTGGCAGATAGGATCCTTAAGCTCCGAGGCGACGATTTGGCATCTGAGTGATGTCTTTTATTCCACCCATCACTTCCATAGTTCTATTACCTTGCTCCAGAGCGTGGTCAACGCCAATGTTTCAGAACTCTTGCCCAGATTTCCTGACACTAAAATTTCCTTTGCAGAAAAACTGCCACACCTATGGATCAGTTTTCTTCAAGTTGTACATCTTTGCAATATACTCTGGTATGTGCTGGGCATATTTCAAGCGGTTTTGGCTGACGAAGAAATGACACAGTCTCTCCAGTGGTGCAAAATGCAAGTGCCACAAACCACATCGTGTGGCGCGAATGAGCTGCAACAAAATCTCTACCATTTCCATGTAGATACATGCCCATTTAAACAAAGGCGTCTCTTCGTGTATTTTGTTTTTATTATTTGAGCTGTGCTTTCAGCTGCTTGATTTCTAAAGAATGAAGCATCGCTTGATGTGCCTCTTTTGTTTCTGGTATGTCGTTAAAAGCACGGACAATGGTAAGAGATGCTCTGCTGGTGCAGTATTTCAAGGAATTATTCTCTACAAAGAATGCTTTATTATATAGATCAAATAATACTTGCAGTGTGATAATGTGAACTTTAAGCGCAGGCTTCATGCGTCTCCCTTCTAAAATCTGGTGAGTTGTGGCTAGTCCATACAACTGGGAATATATCCAAGCATCATCAAGTTCACTTCCTTTAACGAAGGAACCTATTGCTCTGAGGCAGAACAGGACTGTGTGAAATCCTCGAAAAGTGTATTTATCTTGGGAGTTCTGGATTTAGGCCTGATCGAAGCTTTCTAACCTATATGTACAAGTCCATGTCAAATGTGATTATTTTTTCCCAGGACCCATGATGTGTGTGTTGATATGCTGTGACTGTTGAAGGACAGTGAGCAATGTGCTGTATTTATGTGCAGGTATTGATATCAGTGGCAAAGCATTAATATAGGTTTGAGGTTTGGTTACTTCTCTTATTAATGAGTTATATAAAGTTTTGTTTCGTTGATGATTCATTTGTCGCATACGTGGTGATCTTTGGTGATATCTAGCAATGCATAATCATGCATCATTTCAAAAACTGTCCCTGTGATGAAATCTGAATACTTTGGGCTTTGAAGTTGAACTAATATCAGACTGAGTAAAATCTGCAATAGAAGTTGTAAACTTTGAAGATATCTACATGTATTTGATGTTGAGTGTTGGATATTGAGTGGCAAATTTGCGATCTGACTTGCTTTGGTATAACTATAAGGCTGTGATACAACTACAGTTCTAGCATGCAATTAATGTCGATTCACCATCAGGGGTATCTTCATCGCAATATATGTTGTCAGTTGCAGAAAAGAATGACTGTTGAAGTTTTAAACCATCTGGTACATAAACTGCAGTCTGTGTCATGTTTCCCAAGACAGCCTCAGCTAATTAGTTTCAATTCTCAAAATACGTTCATATGTTGGGATAATGCCCAATTTATGCAAATAATCAATCAGCTGTCTAGAGCGTGTCAGACTGTGCACTTCGAGTCCAACACCCAACACATGGCTATTTTCTGTCGCATCGCAGTGCTTAAAGTGAACTTCAGTTTTTTATTGGTTCATAACTTACTTGTCGATCAGTTTTCAACTCTTGCATCAGATGGGCAAGACACATAGTAGATTTACGCAAGGAACTGACCACGCTTTCTACTTGTGTGCTTTAAACATGACGTGGGTAGAGTGGCTTCAAAGTTAGCCCTTTTCCTTTTTATTTTGTGTGTATGAGTACATGTTTGATAAAAAGGACGATGTCATCGAGCCCTCTTCTCAAGAAGCATTTCCCCCGTTGAGTGTAGTCCTAGTCTCAAGCTCACAAAGTCAAGTTCACAAAGTCAGTTTGACCATACTCAGAACGATTTCTGATATATTCCAGGAACTTATTAAAGGATGGCAGTTTCCTTTTTTTCTGACATTTTGTGCACAGTGAATAATCCGTTTGTCCACAATGTCTTTTGGTGGTTGATCTAGAAGCCATAGCTCTGTGATGTATCGCAGACTTGTGTAAACTGTCGTAAATTAGTTTGGCTATCAGTCTAGATTATCCAGATTGAAGAGAGATTGTACGACATTGTATGAGGGTTCAAATACAATGAAGTGAGGGAAATAATATGATGATATCGCATGCAAAGATGGGCACTGTCCAGCAAGCAAGAAACGTGCACTTATTGTTGTTTTAATGTTGGTACATTGTCTACGATGTTGGCCCAACCTTAGAACAGTTCTTAGAGGTTAGGTACATATAATATTATGTGGGCAAAAGTAATATTTTTATTGCATGGTGCATTGCGGAATCAAATGTGTGTTGTATGTGATGAATTGAGGGTAGTGAGCTTTAATGACCTCTGAATGACCTAGACCTTGGTCTGTGCAAATGGGATCAAAACTTTCAAAATATAGTAGATGCTACTGAACTTTTTGGACCATAGTTACAAACTTTATCATGCAATTTTTACTGAAGTCATTTTTCTACATTAGCGACTGTACTATAAATCTGCCTGCTTGGAAATGTTTCCTCCCCACTCACTCGTAAAGATTCAATACTGTAGGTAAACTGTGTGACCGAGAGGTAGCATGCTCGGCCTCAGACCGCCAGGGCTCGAATTTAGAATCCTGGGTCTGGAGAGCAGCGTCATTTTATTCATCTCGCCATCTTCAGGAGGTTCTCCTGGCCCATGCAATTTAGCCTATATGTGCACAAAGGTGGCCTAAAACCTCATTCATTTTCCATGGACGTGTGCCACACATTGGCTGCTAGGGTGCTATTAAAAGCATGAGACACAGCAAATTATCAATAGGACGTATAATCAGTCGAAGCCGAAGGGTCATGAAGGTGATTGTAAGTTAAGTGGCTGAGGCTTTAGCCATTCGATTATCTGAGCAAAGTAATCAAACTGAGCAGCAAGTATGTCTGCCATGGCTATCACGTTACCTTACATAAAATGTTAACAAATAGTAGCGAAATGAAATCAAACACCATCCCTTTTACGTGAGCCATGAATATAGCGCTATTTCCGAACAAAAACGCCATGATCAATCAAGTTCCACATGTTGTGTTTTGATAGCAGACGCAAGTGCCTTAACCATTACGCCACCAGAGCTGCCGGGAATACTGCCATCACTGTAATAAGACGGGCATTAGACACTTAGCTGAGCGCTTGGAATGAAAAAAGGCGGGATTTCTGGGCTGATAAATCTGATCACCATGTGATCATTCATTTTCCGTATTTAAACAGAGGTTTTGTTCTCAGTATTCCGACTCTGTAATAAATGATTGGAGGGAGATGTATATTTCGTGACTAAATTTCCGATGTATATATTTATTATATATATTCAGAGTTACAGGCCGATTTATCAAGCTAAAAATGGAACGTTAGTTCAACAAGTGAACCAATGGAACGTTCAATGTTAGCTCTACAAGTGAACCCGTTGGCCACCCATACGTGCGGAACAGTAGACTAGCATTACCTGACTACGTTGTTCGTGACCATGCATATTATTATCTTACTTTTATGGTTTGGTCCCTAATCACACATCTAATAGTGAATACAAAACACGATATGTTGAGTTGGCAGCGGTAAGTAAATGATATGTACTTATGTAATATGGATATGGATTTATGACGTTTTTCCTAGAATAATAAACATACATTATGATTTTATAGTATAGAGTTGTACCATCCTAGCGAGCATCGCATCATACGCTTACGCAATCTCAGTTCAATGTTTGTCCACCGTATGCGACGCTGGCCCAACATTGAACCAGCCTTGGATGGACTTCTTGTGTTTGCTGGGATGTCCTTTCATTAAGAATAATATCGATTTATTCAAATAGATTAAATCATGATGGCTATCACAACCTCGTTTTCGGCCGCACCTGAAAATGAACAATGCCAGTAGACTCGCAAACCGTCAAAACCTATGTATACCAGTTTCAGTATTGTAAATTATAAAACAAATGTTGAAAGAATTAGTGGCCTGCTGGCGGCCATTTTGATTGTTGATGAAAAACTGAAAGTCCAATCAGGTCATTATCGGGTTAACAAGCAATTTTCTTTTATTTGACTTTGAACTTTGACTTATGGCCTTGACCTTCGGTAAAGAAGAATTGCCGGAGGTTTTGATTGAATGAGTGTATGAACTTTGTTAGAAAATGTGCGGCGGCGGCACAATACCCGTCGGTATTGGGAGGGGTAAACGACGATAGCTAAAATAATCATCTCACACATACCTGTATAGGGTTCTATTTTAATGGCGACGCCCCACCCCCACTCCCCCTCAAGTTTAAATTATCGGATGATAATACTGGATCGGTAGTATCGGATATGTTGACTTAAAGGGATATACCCAGGGCTAAAATCATCAAAAAATCAGAGTTTTTATATTAGCTTAATAATATGACGATAATGATGAAACATGTCCATAGACTAGAGCAGCAAAAGTTTTTAATTTTTTGTGATGCGCCTTCACCAGTTACACTAGATATAGAGACGAAATTCCCGTATTTCTTATTTTTGACATGGTTGTCATTAATTAGAAATAAGGAATCTCGTCTCTATATCTAGCCTAACTGGTGAATGCGCAGCACAAAAAATTAAAAACTTTTGCAGTTCTAGTTTATGGACATGTTTACATCATATGGTCATATTAAAAGGCTAAAATAAAATCAGCGATTTTTTAAAGATTTTAGACCTGGGCATGTCCCTTTAAATCTTAGACATGTGAGTGGTCGCCTCAGCCAAGAGCCTGAAATATCCGCAAATCTATCGATAATCCCAGCTAACATGCCACATTGACACGTTGCTGGGCTAATATTGGCCCACCGTCTTCGACGCTGGCCCAACATTTACCCCGGCATCCTGTCAATCTGGCATGTTAGCTGGGATACCGCCCTTGATTACTGCCCGCTGTGATGATCCTGTAATCGAGTGTATGTTATAAATCATAAAGCACACCGGGCGCGAGCGACACGCGAGACGCCAACGTCAGACAGGCGACAAAAACAGCTTAGCATATCATAAAGAATCAAAGCACACTGTAATGCCAGGGCCTGTGAGAGATCGCTCCAGGAGCCATCCAACCGCCTGCTATACACTAGAAAAGGAGTTCCCCAAGGTCAGAATGGAAATCACAGAAACTGCATTTTCGCGTGCCTATATAAGCCTACCGCCTGCCGTTGGTGTGCAGGGGTGTGCCTTTTAACCTGCCGTTAAGGCCCGTTATAATTGTCGTTTTACAAATGCACCACACCACATTCGCTCGCCCCCTCGCGTGCCGTTTCTGGTGTGATCTGTACTTTATAATGCATTGGAACAGTTGACATTTTGTCATATTAAAGGTGATCTATCACGCCTTATATGGTATGGATAATTATGTCCTTATATGGGGTGATTGGCTATCATGTGACCCTCTCAGAGGGTCACATGATAGCCAACTACCCCATACAAGGAAACACTTGTGCCCCATCTTGTAGCAACTTTGATTTATTTGTCACAAATTAATTCATACTATATAAGGGTGATAGATCGCCTTTAAATAACTACCATAACAACCGTATTTATATTGGGTACCTGAGCATGTATTTCTGTAAAATGTTTTTCTCGGGACATATATAGTTGTCCTATTTTATTTAACTTTATATTAAATAAGTTGAAAATTGACTGACTGATTTCGTCAATCGATTTGAAGTAAAACACTGTCAGAATTGGTCAGCGTTCAGCTTTCTACGTTTAGGTCGATATTTGTGTCTAACAGAGCATCTAATTCTACATTATCTGAAATTCAATAGGCGGTCGTATGATCTGCCAAGAGACAACCCACTGAGTCAACGTTGACATTTCGTGGGTAAAGGTCGGACCAGATAATAGGCTATAGAGAAGAAGCTATTCCTGGAGAAAACATGCCCCAGAAATAGCCCAACAAAACAGTTTTTCGTTACAGGAAAGCAGACATTTTTGTCTCAAATAATTTAAATGAATAACAAACATTTGGGTTGATAGATGATATCTGGAGCAGCCGCAACCGCTCTAATCTATTCTGAGGAGATGTATTAACAATAAATAAAAATCAAACGTTAAACGTATTACCATTAAATTAAATACTTTGAAAAATAGAACAATAAAATACCTATGTTTTTTTTTAATTTTGAGAAAAAACATAGGTATATTATTATTATATTTTTCAAGTATCATCACCATACAGTACATAGACACATAAAATGTGAGATGTACCTTAGAGCGTGTGTTCCAAGAGTATATAAATATAGCCTTGCTTTGATAGCATGAAATGATGCTTTTGTATTTTATCCACATCTTTCGTGATTGATTAGATAAAGCCTAGACTCTTATGGTCTTGTTATACCCTTAGTTTCCTTTGATTACTTTGCTGATAGACGCTTACATGGATTACTCAACATAATACGTCTCTTCTGATTATTCAGAAAAAATGGTCTTCTTTCAAGCCGGTATTAAGCGTGGCCTGGGAAAATTAGGTAAGGACTTTTTTTTATCTATCACCATGATACGTAAGAAAACTTATTAGATGCATCCAATATTGGTGGAGCCTCTATGTCTAGACTATCACCGGCCTGACAAGCCAATTTTGAAAGATATATTTGACAACGGAATTAAAAAAATGCCCAGTATTTTACAAAGATTTAAAAAATGTCTAGTTTATAGATACTACAGATTGTCACACCAGCCTACGCTCATCCGTAGACGCTTTACGCTCCTGGATTTTTACATATTTGTCAAAGAAGCTGTCAACATCAGAAAACGTCTTATTTGATAATTATTCAGAGTCGTCAAGAGCTACCTTGAGCACCAAGCATCTGCGTTTGTTTTGGTCAAGCATAAAAAAGTACAGAAGTTGGGTGCTCTGAATGAGCGTGATAATGACGACATCACAGTAGGGTTACACGAGCGTGTCGTGGACATACCAGCAACCCATAGAAGCGACTTGAGGTCGCAGATATTCTCGGTTGCATTGTGATACTAACACTTTATTTTAAATTCTTTGTGACGGAGGCCTAGACACAACCAGTGTTGATCCGTTTATCTGCTCTTCGTCATGGCTGCAGACATACAAAATGTCACACCAGACCTACGTTCATCTCACGACCACTGTACGATCCAGGAGATTTTATTAATTTTAATAGTATTGTAATGTCATCGCTGCAGCTACCAGTACAACACGAGACACTGATCCAATGGTCATTTAATGTTGGCATAACGTCTCTGATGCCAACCCAACAATGAACCAGCATTGCCTCGTGCCTGGTGGGGGACATGCACAATGTCTACAGTACTTCACGTTTTTCCAAACGCTATATGGTTACACGCGTAAGAGCAACACGCAACACACAGTGTATTGAGCTTGGGCCTACCTACTGAGATCGAGTATAATAGTAGCTCTACCCTTGACTAATGGCTCTGCCTGTCAGATCAGCCGATCACCGCCTTCATTGTGTTGATGTTTATATTAACCCTTGTCCTGCTATGCCCGGATATATACGGGGTTAAGGATGTTTTAGATCAATAAATATATATATATATATATAAATATAAATATACACTTAATTTTGATAAAATAGTTTTTAGTAGAAGATTAGTTGATCCAATAATTTAATATTAGACATGTCTATTGTTCATAAATAGTAATATTTTTCGTCATTTGAAGCTGGAAATTGCGTTAGCAATTCGAGCTTCAAATGACGAAAAATACGATTGAAACAATTCAGCAGGACAAAGGTTAAGGGATAGAATACCCTACTTGGTCCGGCAACTCTCCAGTTGCATATACATGTACTTTGGTTGGCTATATGGGGACTACTATTTATAGTGAGCCCCGATTGCCATAAACTACTCTCAGCGCCTTTGGGGCTTGGGTTCCATCATCATCACTTTGACTGGCATCAGCGGCTCGTTGATAAGATACAAAATATCTACTTTTAGAGAGCACGGGTTGTGCGAGGTATTTGTCAACGCTGTACCATCATCAGACCAGCATTGTGTGCCAATCTTGCCAGTGGACTATAGTATCAAAGAACTTGATGCTCTTTGAAGTTTTCTTGAAGTTCTTTGTTACAATATCCCTGTGAAGAAGAGTGCGCTTTTGTGGATGCAATTTTATTACACATAACCCATATCATTTCACATATAGACCTACCCACTTTGCACCGTAGTCTGAACACTGTTATTGGGCCAGATACTGGACTCCATTTTACATTCTTGACATTTTTTCACCAGTAGAAATTCCTATCGGTTCATCTGGCCTATATACGTCACGGACACGTGAGGGTCACAGAGCTATTTAGAGTGATAATGCAAGTACGATCGGTGATGCAGAGCATCACCTAGAAATGGTCAACCCAACAAAAACGATATATTGAAACAATGTTGTTTTAATGTTGGGCCATCGTCTTTGACGCTGGCCCAACATTAAAAACAGCATTGTTTCAATGTAACGTGTTTCCTGGGAATATTATAAATTGATTGTGTATATATCTGTAAAAAAACTAGTGTGATACGCATCACTAATCGTACTTGTGTATGTTGACAGTTTGAAGAAATACGTCGGGGAATCCCTAAACTCAATCGGCCAATAGGACTCAAACCTTCAAGCTACACCCCAAAATTGAATCAAATTGAGGCTGGCCAATCACAACCTAAAAACCAGAGCCCCGTTTCTAGCCCAATATATAATCACAGGGCCAGTGGTCAGGCTATTTGCTCCGGAAAATAAATACACGAAACCCCTATTACTCAGCAAACACAGGATATTCGTTCAAAGATGGATCAACGTTGGCTCATCGTCTGCGACACTAGCCCAGCATAGAGCACATGCTATATTCATGCGAAGGGTGCATTTTTAGTAGATACACTTTTCTTACAGCTGACAAAATAAATTTCCCATTAATTTGCTGCTGGACATGAAAACCTCACTACTTCTGTCCCCGGTGGACTTACTTATCTTAATGTAAGATCGTGTACGGCGTCCAGTTTGATCTCGTGTTACAAAAGAAGGCAGTAATAGCCGGAGAAAAACCGAGTAGAAAAAATAAAAGTAGCGTTATTATCTGATTATTTTCCCTTTGTTATACTTATTATACTTATAAGTCGGCATAATTCCCAACAAACTTCCTGCCTATCAGTGGCATGAACAATGCCAGTAGACTCGCAAACCGTCAAAACCTATGTATACCAGTTTCAGTATTGTAAATTATAAAACAAATGTTGAAAGAATTAGTGGCCTGCAGGCGGCCATTTTGATTGTTGATGAAAAACTGAAAGTCTAATCAGGTCATTATCGGGTTAACAAGCAATTTTCTTTTATTTGACTTTGAACTTTGACTTATGGCCTTGACCTTCGGTAAAGAAGAATTGCCGGAGGTTTTGATTGAATGAGTGTATGAACTTTGTTGGAAAATGTGCGGCGGCGGCACAATACCCGTCGGGCGCAACGGAAGGAGGGGTAAACGAGGATAGCTAAAATAATCATCTCACACATACCTGCATACGGTTCTAATTTAATGGCGACGCCCCACCCCCACTCCCCCTCAAGTTTAAATTATCGGATGATAATACTGGATCGGTAGTATCGGATATGTTGACTTAAAGGGATATACCCAGGGCTAAAATCATCAAAAAATCGGAGTTTTTATATTAGCTTAATAATATGACGATAATGATGAAACATGTCCATAAACTAGAGCAGCAAAAGTTTTTCATTTTTTGTGATGCCCATTCACCAGTTACACTAGATATAGAGACGAAATTCCCGTATTTCATATTTTTGACATGGTTGTCATTAATTAGAAATAAGGAATCTCGTTTCTATATCTAGCCTAACTGGTGAATGCGCAGCACAAAAATTTAAAAACTTTTGCAGTTCTAGTTTATGGACATGTTTACATCATATGGTCATATTAATAAGCTAAAATAAAATCAGCGATATTTAAAGATTTTAGACCTGGGCATGTCCCTTTAAATCTTAGACATGTGAGTGGTCGCCTCAGCCAAGAGCCTGAAATCTCCGCAGATCTATCGATAATCCCAGCTAACATGCCACATTGACACGTTGCTGGGCTAATATTGGTCCACCGTCTTCGACGCTGGCCCAGCATTAGCCCAGCATCCTGTCAATCTGGCATGTTAGCTGGGATACCGCCCTTGATTACTGCCCGCTGTGATGATCCTGTAATCGAGTGTCTGTTATAAATCATAAAGCACACCGGGCGCGAGCGACACGCGAAACGCCAGCGTCAGACAGGCGACAAAAACAGCTTAGCATATCATAAAGAATCAAAGCACACTCTAATACCGGGGCCTGTGAGAGATCGCTCCAGGAGCCATCCAACCGCCTGCTATACACTAGAAAAGGAGTTCCCCAAGGTCAGAATGGAAATCACAGAAACTGCATTTCCGCGTGCCTACATAAGCCTACCGCCTGCCATTGGTGTGCAGGGGTGTGCCTTTTAACCTGCCGTTAAGGCCCGTTATAATTGTCGTTTTACAAATGCACCACACCACATTCGCTCGCCCCCTCGCGTGCCGTTTCCGGTGTGATCTGTACTTTATAATGCATTGGAACAGTTGACATTTTGTCATATTAAAGGTTATCTATCACTCCTTATATGGTATGAATAATTATGTCCTTATATGGGGTGATTGGCTATCATGTGACCCTCTCAGAGGGTCACATGATAGCCAACTACCCCATATAAGGAAACACTTGTGCCCCATCTTGTGGCAACTTTGATTTATTTGTCATAAATTAATTCATTCTATATAAGGGGTGATAGATCGCCTTTAAATAACTACCATAACAACCGTATTTATATTGGGTACTAGAGCATGTATTTCTGTAAAATGTTTCTCTCGAGACAAAGATAGTTGTCCTATTTTATTTAACTTTATATTAAATAAGTTGAAAATTGACTGACTGATTTCGTCAATCGATTTGAAGTAAAACACTGTCAGAATTGGTCAGCGTTCAGCTTTCTACGTTTAGGTCGATATTTGAGTCTAACAGAGCATCTAATTCTACATTATCTGAAATTCAATAGGCGGTCGTATGATCTGCAAAGAGACAACCCACAGAGTCAACGTTGACATTTCGTGGGTAAAGGTCGGACCAGATAATAGGCTATAGAGAGGAAGCTATTCCTGGAGAAAACATGCCCCAGAAATAGCCCAACAAAACAGTTTTTCGTTACAGGAAAGCAGGCATTTTTGTCTCAAATAATTTAAATGAATAACAAACATTTGGGTTGCTAGATGATATCTGGAGCAGCCGCAACCGCTCTAATCTATTCTGAGGAGATGTATTAACAATAAATAAAAATCAAACGTTACACGTATTACCATTAAATTAAATACTTAAAAAAATACAACAATAAAATACCTATGTTTTTTTTTAATTTTGAAAAAAAACATAGGTATATTATTATTATATTTTTCAAGTATCATCACCATACAGTACATAGACACATAAAATGTGAGATGTACCTTAGAGCGTGTGTTCCAAGAGTATATAAATATAGCCTTGCTTTGATAGCATGAAATAATGCGTTTGTATTTTATCCCCATCTTTCGTGATTGATTAAATAAAGCCTAGACTCTTGTGATCTTGTTATACCTTTAGTTTCCTTTGATTACTTTGCTGATAGACGCTTACATGGATTACTCAACATAATACGTCTCTTCTGATTATTCACAAAAAATGGTCTTCTTTCAAGCCGGTATTAAGCGTGGCCTGGGAAAATTAGGTAAGGACTTTTTTTATCTATCACCATGATACGTAAGAAAACTTATTAGATGCATCCAATATTGGTGGAGCCTCTATGTCTAGACTATCACCGGCCTGACAAGCCAATTTTGGAAGATATATTTGACAACGGAATTAAAAAAATGCCCAGTATTTTACAAAGATTTAAAAAATGTCTAGTTTATAGATACTACAGATTGTCACACCAGCCTACGCTCATCCCTAGACCCTTTACGCTCCAGGATTTTTACATTTTTGTCAAAGAAGCTGTCAACATCAGAAAACGTCTTATTTGATAAATATTCAGAGTCGTCAAGAGCTACCTTGAGCACCAAGCATCTGCGTTTGTTTTGGTCTAGCATAAAAAAGTACAGAAGTTGGGTGCTCTGAATGAGCGTGATAATGACGACATCACAGTAGGGTTACACGAGCGTGTCGTGGACATACCAGCAACCCATAGAAGCGACTTGAGGTCGCAGATATTCTCGGTTACATTGTGATACTAACACTTTATTTTAAATTCTTTGTGACGGAGGCCTAGACACAACCAGTGTTGATCCGTTTATCTGCTCTTCGTCATGGCTGCAGACATACAAAATGTCACACCAGACCTACGTTTATCTCACGACCACTGTAGGATCCAGGAGATTTTATTAATTTCAATAGTATTTTAATGTCATCGCTGCAGCTACCAGTACAACACGAGACCCTGATCCAATGGTCATTTAATGTTGGCATAACGTCTCTGATGCCAACCCAACAATGAACCAGCATTGCCCCGTGCCTGGTGGGGGACATGCACAATGTCTACAGTACTTCACGTTTTTCCAAATCAGAGTTTTTTGTGCATTATTGTTCAGAAATTAGTGCAATTTAAAGTAAAACAAATTGTGTTGTTGTCAGATGCATTTATACCAAACGCTATATCGTCGCCTCGGAGCTAAAGGATCCTATCTGCCACTCTAACGAGTGTCAGATAGGATCCTTTAGCTCCGAGGCCGTCGCCTCGGAGCTAAAGGATCCTATCTGCCACTCTAACGAGTGTCAGATAGGATCCTTTAGCTCCGAGGCGACGATATGGTTACACGCGTAAGAGCAACACGCAACACGCAGTGTATTGAGCTTGGGCCTACCTACTGAGATCGAGTATAATAGCAGCTCTACCCTTGACTAATGGCTCTGCCTGTCAGATCAGCCGATCACCGCCTTCATTGTGTTGATGTTTATATTAACCCTTGTCCTGCTATGCCCGGATATCTACGGGGTTAAGGATGTTTTAGATCAATAAATATATCACCTAATTTTGATAAAATAGTTTTTAGTAGATGATTAGTTGATCCAATAAGTTAATTTTAGACATGTCTATTGTTCATAAATAGTAATATTTTTCGTCATTTGTAGCTGGAAATTGCGTTAGCAATTCGAGCTTCAAATGACGAAAAATACGATTGAAACAATTCAGCAAGACAAAGGTTAAGGGATAGAATACCCTACTTGGTCCGGCAACTCTCCAGTTGCATATACATGTACTTTGGTCGGCTATATGGGGACTACTATTTATAGTGAGCCCCGATTGCCATAAACTACTCTCAGCGCCTTTGGGGCTTGGCTTCCATCATCATCACTTTGACTGGCATCAGCGGCTCGTTGAGAAGATACAAAATATCTACTTTTAGAGAACACGGCTTGTGCGAGGTATTTGGCAACGCTGTACCATCATCAGACCAGCATTGTGTGCCAACTCTTGCCAGTGGACTATAGTATCAAAGAACTTGATGCTCTTTCAAGTTTTCTTGAAGTTCTTTGTTACAATATCCCTGTGAAGAAGAGTGCGCTTTTGTGGATGCAATTTTATTACACATAACCCATATCATTTCACATATAGACCTACCCACTTTGCACCGTAGCCTGAACACTGATAATGGGCCAGATACTGGACTCCATTTTACATTCTTGACATTCTTTCACCACCAGAAATTCCTACCGGTTCATCTGGCCTATATACGTCACGGACACGTGAGGGTCACAGAGCTATTTAGAGTGATAATGCAAGTACGATCGGTGATGCAGAGCATCACCTAGAAATGGTCAACCCAACAAAAACGATATATTGAAACAATGTTGTTTTAATGTTGGGCCATCGTCTTTGACGCTGGCACAACATTAAAAACAGCATTGTTTCAATGTAACGTGTTTCCTGGGAATATTATAAATTGATTGTGTATATATCTGTAAAAAAAACTAGTGTGGTACGCATCACTAATCGTACTTGTGTATATTGACAGTTTGAAGAAATACGTCGGGGAATCCCTAAACTCAATCGGCCAATAGGATTCAAACCTTCAAGCTACACCCCAAAATTGAATCAAATTGAGGCTGGCCAATCACAACCTAAAAACCAGAGCCCCGTTTCTGGCCAAATATGTAATCACAGGGCCAGTGGTCAGGCTATTTGCTCCGGAGAATAAATACACGAAACCCCTATTACTCAGCAAACACAGGATATTCGTTCAAAGTTGGATCAACGTTGGCTCATCGTCTGCGACACTAGCCCGGCATGGAGCACATGCTATATTCATGCGAAGGGTGCATTTTTAGTAGATACACTTTTCTTACAGCTGACAAAATAAATTTCCCAATAATTTGCTGCTGGACATGAAAACCTCACTACTTCTGTCCCCGGTAGACTTACTTATCTTAATGTAAGATCGTGTACGGCGTCCAGTTTGATCTCGTGTTACAAAAGAAGGCAGTAATAGCCGGAGAAAAACCGAGTAGAAAAAATAAAAGTAGCGTTATTATCTGATTATTTTCCCTTTGTTATACTTATTATACCTATAAGTCGGCATTATTCCCAACAAACTTCCTGCCTATCAGTGGCGTCGTTCGATATCACCAGGAAGAAATGTCACTATTTCCACTGAGAATGCGACGTTGTTGCGACGTTGAATCAACGTATCAATAACGTCGTGTGCCAAGTGGGTTATTGCACATCTTGCACTTCACTTTCCTTTAATAAATACATACGCTATGTAAACAAAGCGAAGGAATACAGTGTATTTCGGAAAATGTTACTCCTAAATCTTAAAATAATGATTATAATAACTAAATAGCATTTACCATCATCAATCAAAATCTTTATAACCAAATTAAAGCAGTAAGATGAATTTACACATTTTCAGAATGAAAACGTATTCTGTATAGAATAAAGCCCGAGGAGCTCTACATTCTTAGCTGTGGAAAAGTCCGAGGCCGAAGGGCGCGGCCTTTTCCACAGCTGAGAATGTACACAGAGCACTGTGCAGCCTGTTCCAACCAGACACAGGCGGCACGCGTGTATCCAAATGCAGACAGCTCTCTCAGGAAACACGAGGACTTGACCAATGTTGTTTCAATGTTGGCCCAGCGCCGTTGGCGGTGGGCCAATATTGAAACAGCATTGGGTCAAATCCTCGTGTTTGCTGGGCTCCACACAGGTGTCAGTCTACACCCATCCCTCCCCTCCATAATATTTTCGCCAGCCGATCAGGGTACTTTTAGCAAGACAGCCGGCCAATCAAAAGCTTACTACAATACTTGAAATTGAGAGTGGGGGACATATGACGTCATCCATCTGCACATTTTAACATGCGAAATAGCAGTGTCTAGGGCTGGCAGTGTACTGAGAATGTAGAGCTCCGAGGGTTTTATCTGACTTAAAACACATCCGACCATAATGAGGATCCCTCATAATCACCAGCTCTGTCACACCTGACTGAAAATAGCACCATAGGCCTACCATGATAACTGGTCGGTACTTGATCAACAATAACTCTCCATTCCCGGCTTAGAATGTAGTGGTCGGACAAAGAAAATAATGTAGTGGTGTGTTTTAAATGAATGAATGAATGAAATCTTATATAGCGCATGTATCCAGCCGGAGGCTGTTCAGAGCGCTGAACATCGAGAGTAACTTAGCAAGGCCTGTTATCATTCGAATTCCAACTCAGTCTTCTGGGAGATATACAGCTGAGCTGCCATTGAGGCGCATCAAGCTATTTTCATTCCAAGCAAATTCGCCTTATGTGCCAAGTACTCACACATTATGGCTTTTCTGGGGTCTCGCTGGATGGAAACTGCGCCTACGTCCATTCAGGTTCTTTTACGTCCAGCTCTAGGTCAGTCAGACGAGCCATCTGATTTACGTGGTTTTCTGAGCCCCACGAGTGTATACAGCACCTGGCAGTCACCAGGCGGTCACCCATCCAATTATGAACCGGGCGCGACGTTGCTTAACTTCAGTGATAGAGCCAATCACGATGAGCGAACACCGTATTCCGTATATATGATTTTAATCACCATACAGGCCATTTTCCACTGATGCTTGTACGACATAACTTGGCACGTACACAACGTCGCGTATATTATATATATTTGTTGTGTTTAGCATGAATGATATGAAACCAAAGAGCAGGGATATCCCGACCTAGCATTTAAAAACAATGAGATTGAGAGTAGCACAGCGAAATCAAGAATACGGCCTTAAAAAAGATACACTATCTTGCGTAAGTAGCAGCCGAGCCCATGCTAATATATCCTGTTTTTGTTTTGGTATAGAGAAATTTGCGCACTCGTGGCGACTAATATTTTAAATCTACTATAAAGGTGTACCACCCTCATCAACAACATGGCAGTCCAGCGTGGTCACGATGTCGTCCACCTTTTTGTACATATAGGCCCTGTCCTATGGTTCCTGTAGATGTTGATGTCTCAGTGCTGCCACACGAAGCACAAAGTGCAGGATACACCCTTTCATATACAAAGGGAATAATTATCTATTTCTTTTCCCGACTGACATCTCTAAAGAAATATTCTATTTTGATCATTTTTCGACGAATTAGTTAAATCGAATTAGTTAGATCGATAGATGTTGAAAGACAAGAATATAAAGCACCCACTTACCGACAAGCACATGCCGCAACATATCCATAATACGGTAGTCCACAAAAACACCATTGTCAACACGAACGTAGCCTGTCTTTTTATATAAAGTATCTTTTTCTGCGTGTATAAGTGTGATCCAAGCTCTCCCTCGAAGATCCCAGCTAATGCTGCTCATCTAGGAAATGAGGATTAGATCAGATTGCGGATGGGTTAGTCCTGGATCATTCCGGATCAGCGACATGCAGCGTGACGTGGATCCTTTACGAGAACCTGATCTGGATCACAGGCGACATGCTGAAAGACTACGCGGTCCGTGTGACCGCGTCAAGTCTGCTCTATCACCCCTGTCATAAATCCTGACAAGGCAAACTCAGCTCAGCGCCACAGAATCTATTCTCATCTGAAATGCGAAAGAAACGTACAGATTATTGAAGACATAAACCATAACCCAGACAAAAACACTAAAAAATGACACAATGCTGGATCATTGCTACAACATTGGGTCAATGCATTATGTTTCATTGGATGATATTTTGTTGAATCATTTGAAAAAAGAATACAGTAAAACAACATAATTATATAATTATCATAAAGATATGTTTGCTTTGTTATCCCGTATTGTTATTCATTACCATTATGCATTAAATCACGATAGACGATTTAACCTCAGTCAATAGCCCAGTGTTGTGCCAATGTCTAATCTGGGCCGATTATCTAACAACCAGCTTTGGTGTGTAGTCGGGCGGGGGCCCTAGGGTAGTGGTTAGCACCGCTGCCTTTCACGCCAGAGTTCGGGGTTCGGTTCCCGGTCTCGGCGGTTTGAAAGAAACAATAATGTTTCTTCCCCATCCACGTGTGAAAGTTAGTATTGTGGGGAGCCTCCGTGACCGAGAGGTAGCGTGCTCGGCCTCAGACCGCCAGGGCTCGAATTTCGAATCCTGTGTCTGGAGGACAGTGTCATCTCAATCATCTCACCATCCTCAGGAGGTTCTCCTGGCCCAGTTTAGCCTATATGTGCACAAAGGTGGCCTAAAGCCCGATTCATTTTCATTTTTTGGTGTGTAGTCGATTTGCCGTCAGAGCAGGTCACGCAGAATATTTTTCTGCATTGGTCAACATGTGATAAATGAGTTCAAACAAGTCGGACAGGTTTCTCAGCAAACACAAAACATATGTATAGCATTTCTACAACATTGTACACTTGTTTGTGAAAATTGTGTTGAGGATGAAAAACATGTTTTATTGAGTTGTCCTATGTATAATGGTGTACGGCAAGCTTTGTTCACGCAGGCGTGTTATATTAACTCTGATTTTATGTCTTATGACGAAGACGCTAAGCTACGGTTTTTATTTAATGATGATGCTATAGTTTCAAAATGTGCCAAAACCTGCCTTAAAATTATTAATATAAGGAGCAATGTGATAAATTATGTAAGATTATACATGAATATAATTAGGTATGGGAATATATGTATTTATGTATGTATGTATTTAAGTATGTATGTAAGTATGCACAACGTTTTACTCGCCTTTCATAACTTTTATCTCTTATTACTATGTTTTTATGTATGTCTTGAATATTTTAGTATGTGTCTCTCGCAACTCAAACTCTGAGTGATCTTTGTGAAATAAGAGTGAGACTTTAATAAATGATTTACTACTGTTATACAAATGTTTTGTGTTTGCTGGGAATTGTTGATGTACAATGCCTCCTTGTACAATAATAGCATCTGAAAATGCAGAAACATGAATAATGATCAGAGGAAGCATTGTACGCCAGCAAAGATGTATACTCCTTTTCCTCAGTGGAAAAGAGAGAAGAGTGACTTAGATGAAATAGAGTCATTATGGGTATTTAATTGATCATATTTGGATGGCATCATCCACAAGTGGTCTGACCCACATTTTGACGATTTTGAGAAAAAATCGCGCTGCAACATGAAGTACAGGATCAAACGACTAAATAAAAATTAACACAAACAGGTAGCAAAATCAGTGACAAAATGGTCTAACCCTAAATGTGAAACTCGTATATTGATCAAGTTGTTGCTATCAAAAACATATATTTTCTTTGTTTTTTTAATGTGGGTTAGCCCACTGGTGCATTATGCCATCCATTTTATCATTCGCCTTGAGAATGCATTTGGTAAAATCGGAAAAAAATATCACTTCATGGAATAATCACTTAAATGAACAATCCAGTTTCAGGTTCCATCTAATAATTTTTCACAATAGAGCATAATTAAAAGTTACGACAGGCCTGTATCGTAGGCTTCAGATTGGTCGAGATGGCCAGCTCGACCAATCTGAAGCCTACGATATATCGTAACTTGTACGAAAATACGGACACAAGCATCTGGCGTCATAATTTGGAATGATCCAGCCCTTGTGCAGTGACTAAATCTGCCTGTCTGGAAAGTTTGGGATCTCAGGATTGCTCTGGCATTGAGGTTTCAAGTTTCTTCCCGCTCAATCGTAAATATTCAATATCGTGGGGAGCCTCCGTGACCGAGAGGTAGCGTGCTCCGCCTCGGGCCGCCAGGTATCGAATTTCGATTCCTGTGCCCAGAGGGCAGTGTCATCTCATTCATCTCACCATTCTCGAGAGTTCTCATGGCCCAGTTTAGCCTATATGTGCACAAAAGTGACATAAAGCCCCATTCATTCAATTATTCATATCGTTTGAGTTTGGAATGGTCCAGCACCTGGGTCTATAGGGTCGTGCACATTCAGTAAGTATATGGTCGGGCTCATTTTATCAGATTCTATGCGTGGAAAATCTCAGTGAATCACGTGAAGGGCACATTCGGTTATTTTATGTGGCTGTTAAAGGTCAGACAGTTCCGTTAATGTCTGCTCACAATATACGACACCAGCAACGCCACATTGCGCGTAATCCTCCGAAATAATCAACAAAATCTACCAGTGATTTCTGGGTTCATAAAACAAACCAAACAAGGGTCTTTTACGGTGGAGTGCGCGCGCAGATCTGCGCGGCGATCGTGAGCAGCGTGCGGATAAACAGGGATTGAACTAACACGGGAACCGGTACGTGGTGGTAATGATGATAATAACCCGTTCATCTTTGATTTAAGACAATGTGTCCCTGGGCGTATGGATGTGGGATTACTTTGAGATCCGCGCGCCCGGATAAGTGTGCACTACGCGTTGCCCAGACACTGAGCCAAGATCGGTTCATCCCCAGCGCCTGATGTGTATCCCAGCAACAGGAGACGTTGAACCAGCGTTGGTTTAGTGTCGGTCCAGCGTCGCCGCTGGACCGACACTTAACCAACGCTGTTTCAACGTCTCGTGTTTGTTGGATATCCGTTATATAAGCCGCGTAATAAGTGGAGTTTTTACTGGTGCATGACAAAATTCCACTATTCTGAAGTCAGAAAATGAAGATAAATGTCTTCACACTGTTTTTTTTAAATAAAACTCCAGGAATCTCGGTGCTACACGATGTTATTCATCATAACTTCTCTGGCGCTGAATTTTTCTATATCATTTTACATCCATTTAGAGCCGCTGCAAGAAGGGAATTAATAAAAAAGGCGTACATATTGGTTGTCAATGTTCGAACCTGATCATGCTGATGGTGATAATACTCATAAGATGTGTTATCATCATTGACAATGATTTGAACACGTTAATGATTATTAGTAGTAAATGGTAATAAACTGCTATTTTTTATAGAAATAAAGTGTGAGAAATGAGGGATAACAAAAACGTGAATTGTCATAGCTTCTCGGTGAACAATGACGGGTTCTGTGATGTCTGCAGTGCATCATTTTCAAGTAACATGAAGTAACAAGTAACGAGTATTTATTACTGATCGTTCCTCTGATAAAAAGCATGACAGAACATGTTTTGCTCATTTCTCAGTCAATTCCCAGCCATTTCTCTCGAAATTTTCCAGGCACTATTGTCTAGTACTTTTGATACTAATCTTGGTTTCTCATCATCTTTTTCAGAAATATGTCTGAAGTTTTGTTTTCTCGCGCTCATTAGCTTTTCCAGAAATATGTCTAATGTTAATTTTTCTTTTTTAAATCTTATTTTTACCTCCCTCCCTCATTAGATACGGATTTTTTCTGATCTCAAACAGAGATTTTAATCATAGCGACCTAGGTGCAGTTGACCTGTTGACAGACAGGACATTCTGCAGGTTTACTCCAATTGAACAGGTAACACACGCCACTGCACCAATGCTGGGTCAATGTTGGTTGAATTGTGTGGTTGAAATTTGACCGAGCACAGCCAAAATGTAGTTTCTACTCACTTGTAAAGTAAGCAGATACTGCCTTTTGGCTGTGCTTACTGTCGTGTATACAGTCGAAGCTAACTAATTCTGTGAAACTCAATGACCTCGACCTCCTTTGTTTTCACCGAGCTAGCTAATACAATGAAGTATGGGGGAGGGTTCTTATATAACCTTTTTTCCACCAAGTGTCGTCACTGCGTTTCATAAAATGAAGTATGGGGGAGGGGGTGTTATATAACCTTGTTTTCACCGAGTGACGTCACTGCGTTTCACAGAATAGCTGTTTACTTTTCAAATCTTACGAAAGCCGACCAGAAAACAGAAAATCTGGATTATCCCCTAAGCTGGTCATCACGTTCTGTTCATTTTATTGATCCTTTTAAATCCAGGTTTTGATAAAAATGAACATGATAACCGATGATCATAAAAAACTGCAAAACACATTTGTAGAACTCTAATGACGCCCGCGTTTCTGAATAACTTTTCCCAGCTGATATATTTCATTTCAAGCCAGAAATTGAAGAAACACAGAGCTCAAAGGGTTATAGTCTATACGGCACAATAACGATCTTATTTCATCCTGATTACGCTCGATCGTCATGACGGGATGGCTAAATAAAACATAATCATGAACCTAGCAGGCAGGCCGGATGCCTGGATTCGCCAGTAATTACATAATTTCATAAGTACGTTATTTCCTGTTGATGACGAGGATGGAGATTATAGGGAGCAAGCGTAAGCGGGCGACGTGTAATATACGCCTGCGGAAATAACGTTGAACGTTATCATACGAAAAACTACCATTGAATACAAAACGTAAATTCAAAGCTGATTTAATGTTGGGCCAGCGTCGCGGACGCTGGCCCAACAATTAATCAACATTGAATCAACATATCTTGTTTTTACACACAAAACGACAGATTTTGGATTGATGACGGGCCGACGTCTCGGACGGTTGACAGTCATTTAGCCAGCATATTGTAGTAGCCGAGTAGGCCTAAACAACGGCCCTGGGCGAGTGCAGGCCGGTCAGCGCTACATATATAGTTATCTGGGATATAGATGACATACGTTGTCAGTGACGTTCGCCTGAGGATTGTGTTTTT
The DNA here is from genome assembly GCA_964017125.1 of Flabesymbios commensalis. Taxonomy (NCBI): domain Eukaryota; kingdom Metazoa; phylum Annelida; class Polychaeta; order Terebellida; family Flabelligeridae; genus Flabesymbios; species Flabesymbios commensalis. Next base: position 18,722,980 of record OZ024910.1, read on the forward strand.
ATAATGACACTGGAGATATACACTGAGGTGAAGCCATTGGTGTTAATGACACATATTATCATGATTATGTATATTTATCTAAATGTCAGCTCTGATAGATTCCAGATAATCATGGCCAGGGTACCCACGCACATAAATTACTACTTTTTACAAACTCACTCCAAATAGCTTTCGTGACGTAAATGGCAAGTAACCAACCAGTAGTAGGGCCTACAGATTTTGACACGTGACGTGGAAAACTTCTATGATTGGTTTGCTGAGCGTCTGTCGCTAGGGGGAAACATCAAATCAGGAATAACTAAGGTTTAAATAAATTATCACACCTCGCCGAAACAAAATGTCACACATTGTTTTGTCATTGTTTGTCTTTTATTTGTTTGATTGTAATGTATACTGTTTTGTCTTTTAAGTTTTCGCAAAATTGTTTGTTTATGTAAACAGATGCAAATAAATATTCTTCTTCTTCTTCTTCACATCGTGGGAAACGTCAATTTATGTAGTTCCTATCTCATTAGTGTCGTCTGGGTTGACAATTATTGTATATAATATCAACACGATAATCAACACGACACATTGCGCCATTTCAGGGTGAATGCTGGTCCACCGTCTGCCATTTTAGGGTGAATGCTGGTCCACCGTCTGCCATTTTAGGGTGAATGCTGGTCCACCGTCTGTGACGCTGATCTAGCATTTAACCAAAGATGGCTGAACGTCTCATGTTGGTTGGGATCATAAAGTTAAGATTATCCTAACTTTCTCTTATTTCCACTCAAAATGTTAAGATTTATCTTAAAGCAAATCTGTCAGGCCAAAAATTGAAAAAAACCTTACCTTATTCTAGTCTATGGACATGTTGACATATTGACATATAAGCCTACACAGCCTTTGGCCATAGTATAGGCCTACCACTCAGTCTCTACTCCAATCCACGCCAAATCAGTTATGTTATTATAAGGTAACGTGTCTAAATGACGCCTGTGATTTGTCGGAGTAGAGTCCCATACTTGGTGCGTCCAAATCAGATGTGTGAGGGGAGAATCCCCGTCGTGGATCTAGACGACAGCTCCTGGAAGTCCATGTCCACTCCATGCTTATATAACATGTAATTGCGGCCAGATCGATGCTGGTCTAGCGTTCTAGCATTACAACAGCGTTGAGTCAAGTGTTCTCTTGATTTCTTCAATTTGTGTGATGTATAGCTATAACGTGTATTGTGCCCTTACGTATCTCTTACGTATTATCAGATATCCATATAATAACATGTGCTTTTTAAAAGCTTCATATGACAGTGTTAATTAATTGATTTGAAGTGTAGCTATGATTAGATTATGGACATTTTAATCTGTATATATACCATTTACAATATCAGATATTTTAGAAATGTATTGTATTGAATTTATGACAGGGCACATATTTTAAAAATAGCATCTTTGCTAATATGTATGCACCCTATATGAATATATTTAATTAAATAAATAATAAATAATACATGTTTTTTTTTGAAAGACATGTCAGATATATCTGATTTAAGGAATATGTTGTCCCCTTGCAGTTATTATTGTCCCCTTGCACTTATAAACTGTCACTTAGAAACTGCAACTTGGAGTTAGAAAGTGCACCTTCTAACCACAAGGGGACAATATGTCAGTGTTAACCCATCAAGAATAAGACATCGAAAATGCGGTGACCCAAGGGGACAATATGTCAGTGTTAACTAATCAAGAATGAGACATCGAAAATGCGGTTTAATTTTGGGCCAGCGATTGCAGACTGTGGACCAACATTAAAACAGCATTGTTGCGATGTCTCGTGTTTGATCAGTTTTTTAATTCAAATCTCATAATAATTTGGGAGCCAATGACGGATTAAAGTTTTCGCAGCCGAGAAATCTAGCAGCGAGTCTCAGCAATGCCTTTTAATTTATTTTAAGTTGTAGTCATTTATATTATCAAAATACCCAGTTTTTATTTTGGCAATGCCACTTAGCATGATTTTAGTTGTGTATGTCATACCATGTCATATGATTTTAACAAATTAACAATCTTGTATATACATGTACATATATTTCTTTCATTTCTATGACAAAGAAGTCTGTAATGACTTTTTTTCTGTCAATAAAATATCTGTCTGTCTGTCTGTCTGTCTGTCTGTCTGCAAACCGGACAAATGACCCAATGTTGCAGTAACGCTGGACCAGCTGCGCCAACATCATCGGGTCATTGCATCGTGTTTCCTGTGATGCTTCACCTTGACCAGTGGTCAATCCTTCACCACTGTTGACTGGTGGCCAGCTCTTCACCTGTGACCGCCTGCTGGTCTTGGCAGGCTGAAGGAGCTGATGTAGTAGTTAACACTTCCGTCTGTCACACCAGAGCACGTGGTTTGTTCACCGATCTCAGTACTCAGCACATTTTAATGTAAAAAAATATCTACTCGTTTTAACCCTTAAAGCGCTCAATTAAATAATTTATATTTTCACCCACTTGAAATTGTGTCTCGCTACCGCGACCCACAACTTCCAGTGGGTGAAAAATACACAATTGCCTAATTTGAGACACAACATTTGCAAATATGGATGTTTAACCCTTTCAGTTCTGAATTTACCATTGTCATCTTCATCCACTACAAGCCGTGAATTGCTGTCGCAATTCTCGACTTGTAGTGGATGAAGATGATTTGATGTGGGTGAAAAGTAAAGAAAATTGCCATGTATTGGTAAACCAGGTTCATGGAAATATTCATTCTAAGACCCTTGGATGTGGGAAATTTAAGTCTGTTTTCAGAGATATAAAATGATGCTTTGATGCATCGTGGGGGCTTAAAGGGTTAAACACACAGTTTGTTCCCGATAACTGAGACCTAAAACAGATTAAAATCGACTATTGTCGCGCTTAGCGATTTAATAGTAAGGCTAGGAATTCATATTCACGTAATGGATACCGTGTAATTCCGATTGTGTGAGGCTTCATGCGTTTTTTAAATAATAACGTACACACGCTTCGCACCATTCTTTTTGACATGCAGTGCATTTTATTTTTAATACTGTCTGCGGCCGATTCGTTCTGATAACATGAATCTGTCTGTTTTTTAACATTGAGTTTCCACCCACTTGAAATTGTGTCACAACACCGCCAATCACAAATTAATGAAAATTAGTCATATTTGTTCAATTTGAGACCAAACTTTTGCAAATCTTGCTGTAAAAACTCTCACTTCATTACCAATGTCAAGGATTTATTTGATCGGCTAATAAAACAAATTTAAACTACTTTATAATCGTGATTAGAATTAGATGACTAAGCATAACGCATTACGTGTAATGTATCACGTACATATGGATTCTTAGCTTTAAAGGTGATCTATCACCCCTTATATGGTATGAATAAATATGTCCTTATATGGGGGGATTGGCTATCATGTGACCCTCTCAGAGGGTCACATGATAGCCAATCACCCCATATAAGGAAACACTTGTGCCCCATCTTGTGGCAACTTTGATTTATTTGTCACAAATTTATTCATACTATATAAGAGGTGATAGATCACCTTTAACATTGAATATTGTGGAGAGCCTTTATGACCGATTCACTGATTCATCTGTGTATGCTCGCGGGAGGAGGGGCAGGCTTAACCCTTTAACCGCCGGTGCCGTCCATATTCGTTTTCAAATATTTTATTAGCACATTAATTATCAGCTTTTAAACATATTAAAGTTACAAAGTGACATTAATCAGCAAAATTTGAAATTTGTTGACCTCCATTTTGTCAAACCTGAATAATTTTCACTCACTTGAAGTTGTAGATCGCGTCAAAGAGCCACAACTTCAAGTGGGTGAAAATTATAATTGAATAATTTGGCGGCTAAAGGCTTAGGCACTGATGTGATTGCTTGCGCTTGCAAATAATGGCCACCTGGCGAATATGGTTGGAATTTACCAACCACAGACAACGATGTGGTTAAGGCGCCAAACCGCAGACAGCAGCGATTATTGGCGGGAAGCCAACAATCTGAGCAGTGTCTGTGAGTGAGCGAGCAGCACTGCGCTAGGAGTGAATATGACTGAGGGCTTGACCTCAGACTGCCAGAGTTCCACATTCGGATATTTTGTGTCTGGAGGGCTGTGTCATCTTGTTATCAAAAGTGTCCGTCATTAACAGTCTGATTATAACATTTACGCCTATTTCCTAGGATTATGTATTTGGGTGTTTCAAATAATTGGTCTGTTCTCTTATTGCAAATGTATATAAATCACAAACTAAACTTGTACGGTTACTCACGAGATATTAACTAGTATTCTATGCAGAATTACGTGTTTTTATGTATTTGTGTTTTTAATCAGTAAATTGATTGTATTGCAATTGTATATTTTTAAAATTTACATGGCATATGTTATTTGTGTATACTGTCTCCATATGGAATTTTAATAAATAATGAAATAAATTATGAACAGTGTAGCTAGCCACACCTCCACTACTCTGGCTCTTAGAGCCACACTACACGGCGTGGCCGAGCTTCATGTAGCCTCTGGTATGCCCCAGTGGCGAATGTTTGTGACTAGTTGCTATATTTAGATGAAAATAGGGTAATCCCCAAATTCAGGCATTTTTGAAAGGTCACTTCCCCGGATGAAGAGTTGTTCATAGCATTGTATTTCCCCTCTGACGCATTTCCTATGAATTGACCCAGAAAATTATTTACCGGCCTCAATAGCACAGGCATGAAAGTCACGTGACTAAGAACCTTGGCCTAGACCCGGCCATAAATGAAATTGGCCGGGCTCGCCAGGCAACACCTCCACTTGGTAGTTTACACCACGGTGGTCTAGTAGGACTGCGGTGAAAAACGGAAACCGCTGGTGTTAATATGTATAAGATTATATTAATAATTATAAGGATACTTTAAAAGCATGCTGTTGGGGATAAATCGGCTGATGCTATAAAGCAAACGATACAAATTAAATAAAATGTCAATTTGGCTTCCATGTGTTCAACAAGTAAACGCGTTACGCTGCTTGCCCGGCAATCACGGGAAGTTGAACCAATGTTGGATCAATGCTGGTCCAGCGTCTGCGACGCTGGCCCAACATCGAACCAACATCGGTTCAACGTTTCCTGTTTGATGTCTGCTAAGTGAAAATAACAAGATCATAGTGTGAATTTGATTGATTTGGTGATCGGGTGATCCATACTGCTTGTCCCGCGAGTAATGGAGCTGTGATTATCACAGCTGCCTGGAGAGACTGACGCGGGAAATAGGAGGTGGGTCTGTTACGTTTCCCACAATAAAACTGTGAAGAGGTGCGAAATCTAGAAAGTACTATTTTATCTCTTTATTTAGTAATTGCCGGTTTTAAATTCTCTCTCTTTGGGAAATGTACTTAATCCACCTTAGTGTTATGTAATTAAGGCCAACAACCCATAGGCTTACAGTTGTTTTAAATAGCTCAGCGAAGAAAGGCGTGAAAATAGCAGAAAACACTTTATGGCTCTGGAAAAATGAACTGAATCGGGCTTTAGGTCACCTTTGTGCACATATAGGCTAAACTGGGCCAGGAGAACCTCCTGAGGATGGTGAAAATGATTGGGATGACACTGTCCTCGAGACACAGGATTCAAAATTCGAGCCCTGGCGGTCTGAGGCCGAGCACGCTACCTCTCGGTCACGGAGGCTCCCCACAATACTGACTTTCACACGTGGATGGGGAAGAAACAATTTTTGTTTCTTTCAAACCGCCGAGACCGGGAACCGAACCCCGAACTCTGGTGTGAAAGGCGGCGGTGCTAACCACTACCCTAGGGCCCCCGCCCTTATGGCTCTGGAAGGAATATCCATGAAAAAAACAGCCAAATTGTCCGTTGGAAGTTGTATAGGAGGATTTTTTTTGCATAAAAAATCACCACAAGCTGTGATTGAAAATGGACCAATCTCGGTGGCAGATCCAAGAATTGACAGACGGGGGTGCTAATTTTTGCAAGAATTTATACACACCACAGCTGGCACAGTCAGCCTCTTATATTCCTTAGAGGAGACCAGGGGCTTGCTCCCCCGGAAAATTTTAAAATCCTGAAAATTTGGGACCAGTGAACGGCGCCGGGGGCGATGTGCGCCAGCTGCACCCCCTCTAGATCCGCCACTAAATCTTTATAGAATATACAAGTATACAAGCAAAATCTTGATTTGATTGGTTGTGTCATTTTCCATGCAATGATTTTTATTAAAAATCAGTGAACTAACGCTCAAATATGCGTCACTAGCAGTTAAATGGTTAATGTTGTACTACAGTGTAAAATCTACAAATAAGCAATTGCGGACACAATATGGAATACATACAAACAGATGAACTATATGTCAAACTTTATTTAAAAAAAGGCATGACCATCACCATTTCGATGTTGCTATTCTGTTGTTATACTTTTGGCCGTGCGTCAAATCTGTTAAACCTATACACCCTGTACACGTGGCATGTGTTTTTTTTGTTTAAGGCTCGTTTCCTTATTTAAATGACAATATTCCAATAGAATGTCTCACACAGGTGAAAATAGCAAGTGTGCTCGAAGCTCACATATTCTTGTTTAATGTAGGGCTAGCGTCACAGACGGTGGATCAACATTAAACCAGCATTGGATCAACGTCTCGTGTCTGTTAGAAGCTAAATTATCACCACAGCCATGTTGTATATGACCTTGAGATGAGCATATATTGTCATAAATGGAGATGAACATTATATTGTCATATATGGAGAGAGGCTGAAGTTAGAAAAATAGGCCTATTTGTTATTTCCGCACATGATTACATGAAGTGTCTTTCACACAATCACTGTATTTCTCTGTCACATACAAATTAGGAAGATGAAGTTTCTAAAAAAAATACAGCTATACTGTTTTTATACACAGATTATTTGACTTTGTGTGAAAGTGTTATAATTGAATACCAATATGTTTATGTATCATAGTTTGAAGAAACAAAACAGTTTCAATTGCTCAGTGAATACGAGAATGTGATACAATTGGGTGCAATGCATTGCACAAACACTTGATGAACCACACATTGGCAGACAACTTTCGGTGTACTTCAAGCATTTCCTCCATCACAGGAGGTAATGTTTTAGTAGTGTTGGTTTGCTTGTCTGCCTGTCTGTCCATCCATCGGAGTACTTAAAAGTAATAAACGGATTTACATGAGATTTTTACCAGAGGTGTGTCTCGGACATAAAACCAATCCCTTACCTCATTCAAGATGGAGCCCAAGCTATCCACTACTGCTCACATTATATTCTGCGCCCATAGAAAGCATAGTGCGGCGGCATGGACTGATCGCTCACTTGTACGCGGATGACACTCTGTTATATATCTTGTTTGACCAGGATGATGCTGCAGAGACCATCAAGCGGATCGAAGCCTGTGTTATGGAGATAAAGGCATGGACGGCAATGAATTGGCTGAAATTGAATGATGAAAAGTCTTTCTCGCTGCTGTTACGGACACCGGTAGAACCGTATAATGTAACCAGACGTATAATGTAACCGGTTACATTATACGTCTGGTTATATTATGCGGTCACAGGGAAAAACGTAATTTGTAACTAGCACTGACGTATAATGTAACCGCTTATTTCATTGCCCATAATTTACCAGATGAAAAATAGTCTTGATATAAAAAGACACCTTGTAAAACTAATTATTGGTGATAAATATTTTCGTTGTAATACTTTAATACTTCAAATCAAATCAGGACGGGGTCCTCGTGTAGTTGTTTAGCGCTGCGCCTGTCACGTCGAAGCTCGCGGAAGCCCAAGTACTCTTTCTAAAAGAGTTATGACTTTATTTAATTATTTCTGATACTGAATTTCTGGAATCAATTTATCATAATTATGGTCCCACCATCCCAAATGCCAGTCCCATTGAAATACATGTAAACTGTCTGAATTCCGCAGGCCGAGTTTACTTCTTTCTGACCTCCAACCTTGTAGTACCGTATATCATGATAAAGCCTGCGCTGTACTTTTTAAAAAACGGGTCCGATATGGGTTTGCTACCCATGCAGACAGATTTTGAACTATACCCCCTAGCGTGTAAAAATGTCACCGCAGTTGAAATTAGGCTAAAATTCATACATTCTTTCACAAACCAGACACACAACCTTTAAACCCACTGTATATCCCTGCCAGATTATCACGAAACAGTTATATCTGATATACTGCATGAAGGAGACACCATATACTTGTACTATCGACAAAATTATAACATATTTGCATTTGTTTTTAATTTAACAGAGGTTGGAACAGCCGCATTAAAAATATATCCATCATTATAACACCTGCTGTGATTTCGGCTTATTTAAGGTGGTGAAACCATATAATTTAAAGCGGTGTAAATATTTGTCGTTTTTGATTACGTGTGTTTCATTTAATTATGATAAAGTTAGAGCGTATAATTTTGGAGTTACATACTTTGGATTTCAGATTTTGTGTCATTCAAACTCAACTTTGCACTTCAGACTGGATGTCAAATAATTGCGGGTGGTCTGGTGTAGCTTGGAAAGTCGGAGATCGCTGGTTTCGTCCCTCGCTCTGGCATTCAGGTTTTAAAGTAACACGATTTCACTCGTGAAGATTCAATATTGTGGGGGACCTCCTTGACCGAGGGGTAGCGTGCTTGTGCTGGGACCACCAGGGCTTGAATTTCTAATCCTGCGTCCGGAGGGCAGTGTCATCTCATTCATCTCACCATCCGCAGGTTCTCCTGATCTAATTTAGCCCATATATGAACAAATATAGCGTAAAACTCTATTCATTCATAAACCCCATTCATTCATTTAACTGTTCGTTTGGCATGTTTAATCGCTTGTCCGTCTGTCCATCTATCGGGTCGTTCGTTCTTTCATTCGTTGGTTCATTTGCTTTGTTTTCATTTATTTAGCGTTTGTCCGTTCATTCACTCGTTAGCTCGTTATTTTTCCCATCGTTCGCCCCCTGTTTGTTGGTATTCTTGATTAGTTTGCGCACGATTGTCCTTCTGTTTGTTTGATCAATCTGCCATTGAAGAATGACTTCCTCCATGTCGATTAAATATAAACTGTGATAGAGTGGGCATAATCATTTTTTAAAAATAAAAGTGCCTGCTGTTAAATGTTCATTTGGGGCAGGAAGGGTGGCACAGGTACAGTCCGATACTACGACATATATTTAATATCGAAAAAGAGGTTCAACAAAAAGGATTATTACTGTCGCTATGGATAGCGACGGAGATGAGTCCATAAAACAACTCTATCTATTTATATGACTAAAGTTGTTCAACTGTTTACATGCAAGTGTTGCATTGTCCTTTAACATTTTCATTCATTGGAAGCTGACATTGATGACGCAAATTTCACATTCAGATGAATGACAAATACCTAATAATGTTAGGCCTAATACGTCATAATCGGTTCTTTATTTGGGATCTGAACGCATTTGCCCACATTGAAACATTTAAAGAGCATTTTTGTTATTATTTATTTGAGAAAAATGAACTGATTGATTGATTGGTCACTTATTTGAGTGAAATGTCAACAATGATTTATATTCACATCGATTCAAATGTTATTTTTTGTATTAATTTAAACAGATTGTTTTCACAAAACCGCCATATCGCGTGTGTGAACACGCCTGATAGCTCACACCTTTTCCTGGTATATAAAACCAACTACTTAATTGGAATTATAGGTTGGTGTATACATGTAGATTGCCATTCGTCACAAGAGCACCGTGGGGCCTACTGCTCTGCAAATCCGAAAGGCAAGATGTGATCACTTACCTGTAAAATAAGCAGATATAAATTATAATACTGCCTTTTCTTTGCATGGCTACGTAGAACGGCTTTAGCTGATGAATAAGGTCATTCATTAATTAGAAAAGGAAGTTCAAACATTTAAAATGATATTAAAATTATTACAGGGTTCCCACAGATATCTGGAAATAAAATTCACATGACTTTCTATGACCATTTTTCAGGAATTCCATAACTTCGTAACCGAATAAAAAATGTACATTTGAAACTGTACAGCCTCCACCACCACAGCGCCCGATCTATGTCCACTTTATAAAACAGAGTACCCGGCGTGTGTCAACCCCCCCCCCCCCCGCACCACCACCACCTACCACATTCCTACACATTCCTTCTAAAAATAGATGGGAAAGCTATTTGTGAAGGTTCAAAATTCCATATCTTTTCTATGACTTTTTGCCAAATTTTCATTTTTCATGATTTTTCCAGGCCTGGATTTTATTTTTTCATTTTCCATGGTTTTCCATGATTTTTCATGACCGTGGGAACCCTGTTCATTCATTCATTCATTCATTCATTCATTCATTCATTCATTCATTCATTCATTCATTCATTCATTCATTCATTCATTCATTCATTCATTCATTCATTCATTCATTCATTCATTATTCATCTACTTTAATTTATGATTTTTTTTTGTATTTGTACATAATATATAATATATATTACGTACACATACACAAAAATGCTGTTAGATATATCAATGCAAACCCGATTTTTATTTTCGCTGAACATCCGTGGGAACCTAAGCTCCACTATTGGCCCCTCCTAGTAAACATGAACATTCAGCCAACGTTTTTGCTACGTTACATTAACTCGGCATTGGCTTAGGGGTTTAGTCAAGTTTAAAAAATCCAAAAATCCGAGAAAAACTCGGAAGTGGGTGGGTGGGTGTGTCAATCCCCAACAATTTTTGGAAATGTTGTGTTTTTTTTGTTTTTGTTTAGTCTTGTTTTCATGTTTCCAAAAAAAAATGGATAGGGGATTTTTGGATTTTTTTAAATTGACAAGACCCCTTAACGAAACGCAACATGGGAATATTGATAACAATTTAAATATCTAAGTACGTCGCTTTATTATGGACGGACGTACGCACTGAAGGGTCAGGGGATAGACGGACGGGCGAACGAGCGAGCGAGTGGAAGCACGAACGTACAAGCGAAAAGGAACGAGCGGACGCCACTTAAAGACATAACCGCTCACTCAGTTTAATTTAAACACACTAGTTATAATAGAACTTCCCGGAGTATAATCCCCAAAACATATACCTCTTGGAAAACTATTCCGGTTACATTATACGTCACTGGTTACATTATACGGTCGTATGGTACCTCTTTTCACTGGTTACATTATACGTTGACGCTGTGGCCGTATAATGTAACCAGTCGCCGTAAAATGTAACCGGTTACATTATACGGCGCCGTACAATGTCACCGGTTACATTTTTACGTCTGGTTACATTATGTGGTTCTACACACCTACAGTAGGACCTCTCTCCAACATCAGCGATATTATTATTGGTGACAACAGCATCACTCCATCCCCCTTAGCTCGAAACCTTGGTGGCATTTTTGATGAACATTTGACTATGGAGGCGCATGTCAACAATGTTTTCCGATCTTCTTTCTTACACCTGCACAACATCAGCAGCGTCCGAAGAGTGCTGGATATGAAGACAACTGTCATCATTGTCCAGGCCCTAGTCAGTTCCCGACTTGACTACTGCTATTGACATATCGTGCTATACATGACCTCGCCTCAACTTACATTACAGAGCTGCTAGTGCCTTATACACCAGCTAGAACACTGCGTTCGAACACAGAGCAGATTTTGCTAGTCCAAAAAAAACAGACAGAGAGGGACATGGCGCAATGGTTAGAGCGCAGAGCTTTGTCGATGTCGCTGCCTGCATGCCGTACGGTTTCGAATCCCGCTTGGTGGAGGATTTTCAGAGAAATGTTCCTCCCCTCTCAATATTGGAACATTGTTTCGATGTTTTGTCCTTGGGCAAGGCACTTAACCCTCAAATGCTTCACTTGACTTGGAGCTAAAGGATCCTATCTGCCACTCTGACGAGTGTCAGATAGGATCCTTTAGCTCCGAGGCGACGATATATGGCAATGTGTATGATAAGTGTATGATAAGTTCGATGCTCCGAAATGGCTGCAGGACTGTATTCTCCACGTGGAGTTGAGATGGCACATGAATGAACAGGTACGATCAGTAATTTAGGTGGAGGTTTGCAATCTCTGACTGACTGTCTACCTACTTCTAAGACGAGTGGGATCCTCCCATTGAAGCTGATAATATTCCCCATTGTATGGTGTGTTGGTTTGGACAGTCTTTATACGTAAATATTGCTTAAAACGCGTCAACTTGTTTTGCGGAATCAATCATGGCATCCTGCAAAGAATTCAATCACAAGTTAATCAACATTTCACGTCATGCCTTTAGGCATGGGCGGGGGCCCAAGGGTAGTGGTTAGCACCGCTGCCTTTCACGCCAGAGTTTGGGGTTCGGTTCCCGGACTCGGCGGTTTAAAAGAAACAAAAATGTTTCTTCCCCATCCACGTGTGAAAGTCAGTATTGTGGGGAGCCTCCGTGACCGAGAGGTAGCGTGCTCGGCCTCAGACCGCCAGGGCTCGAATTTCGAATCCTGTGTTTGGAGGACAGTGTCATCTCAATCATCTCATCATCCTCAGGAGGTTCTCCTGGCCCAGTTTAGCCTATATGTGCACAAAGGTGGCCTAAAGCCCGATTCATTTCATTTCATTTTGCCTTTAGGCATATTTACCTAATTCCGTAATAAAACACGAGAGATATACACTGATGTTATTGATGTTATTAACGGTTATTTTATATACTTATCTAAATGTCAGCTTTGATTGATTCCAGATATAAATATAAAAACCTGAGACTTAATTTCTCGCCATGCCTTGAGCAATATTAATTAATCCCGTAATAAAACATGGGTGCCCATGCACATGATAAATTACTACTTTCTACAAACCCACTCCAAATAGCTTTCGTGGTGAATATGGCAAGTAGCCAACCATTAGTATACTACCACCTAATTTAAATAACAACTGAATGACGGAGTTAATTGACTGATCTCGATATGTGACAGGCTGAACCATTCTTCGATTGGTCGGGGTAGAGTTCAAGACTTGGACCGGAACTATTATGTTAAAAAAAACTACGTTTGAAGCAGGCTGTACGACAAAAGTGGAGCATCCTCCATCAGAGAAGAAAATCGTTAATATTAACATCATAATTGCCATATAAACACTTCCGAAAGAAAACAATATCAGTATAATTATAATCTACTTCAGCATAATTGAGAACATATCGGATCATTGACCTCTGAATTGTCTCTATATATTTTATATTTTTCAACTAGAGCCACTCCATACCGTATTACAATATTACAGTAATGGGCAGACTAGTAAACAATGCATTAGACATTTTGTTTGCAAAGATGTATGCCATCCTAGTGTACGCTTGATTAAATTACTTAAGCGAGCTGCTTTGTTATAATGTTGTCTATATGATTATTCCAAGAAAGTGAACTGGTTATTGTAACACACAAGTCGCGTATTTCGTCTACTCTTTGTAAGGGTACAACATTTATAATATATAATTGAATAAAATAGAATTTTTAGATCTAGTGAAGAAAATTATATAAATAATAATATAATATAATGACTTCTATAGCGCCAGTATCTCTCAACAATATTGAGAATCCATGGCGCTGTGGACTAAAATCAGTATTCAGTGGGGAGTTCCATAGTCGGAAAAGGAATTCATCATGTGACGGTCGGTGGATGCTCATATTAAGGTAGTAGGTCTAATGTAAATAGGTGTGTTTTTATTTTTTTCCGAAAGATAGTGACTGATTTTGCTTCACGTATTTCAAGAGGCAATTTATTCCACAAGCGCGATGCGGCAACCACGAACGATGAATGGCCGTAATTTCTTTTTGACCGCGGTCCAGGATGTAATAACTTCGTTCTTTCGGATCTCAGTGTTTGCTGGTGTTTCCCGGAATGTAATAAATCACTGAGATATGAGAAATAGAACATTTAATAACATTGAAATCCATTTGCCACAATTGTGATAATGTTTGTGAAAATATAAAATATTTAGCCGTCCAAATAGAATGATAAAAAACTGTATGTTATCCTGATTCTACAACAATCTCATGCAATTCGAGTAGGGGAAGGGCGGGCAAAGGGAGCCCCTTAACGTTTCTATGGTATTTAAGGAGAATATTCGAACTATTTTAAAACCAATGACTGTTCTATGTAGGCTACATGCAATTTAGATACATATAGCAGACACACTTTATGTTTCAGGGATACCTTATTTCAATTATAAGCCAAATAGATTTGCTCTCAAATAGCTTGGGCAAAGGGGGCCAGCGCATTGGGCAATGGGGGCCACCCACACTTTGGGAACTGTTTTTATTTTGATGCACAAGTGTGTACACCGAAGTGAGCTTAATAAAACAGATATGAAAAAACCCTTCCATTTGATGTATATGGTGACATGCTTTGTTGGACATAATTCTAATAATTTACTAAATACTTTCATACACTGGGATTACTTTGTGAAACATGCACCCATTGAAATTTAGCGGGCAAAGGGGGCCATGCTGTATGGTCTTTGTGTTGAAATGACCTGGCCCCCTTTGCCTGGCCCCTTTTGACGAAGGGGTAGAGGTGGGATACTAAATCTATTATCTCTCCCCAAAATAATACCCTGACTGAATTAATGACTAGAAAACAAAAACAATATAATGTACCACACAAAACAATGGATTTTCAGAAGAAACCACATAAATTAATCAAGAGATTCATACGGATATATAAGGTTATATTCATAAGATTGTTGCCATAAACCCCCTTTCGTCTATTATTTTTATCCACGATATGTATGAGATGTATATTTATGTTTTTTGTATACACATATTCACATATCATAGCTATGATATCATTAATATCTCATACAACACCTCATAATTAAAATATCATTGAAGGCCCTTTTTGCCCACCGGCCCCCTTTGCCCGCCTATCCCCTAACTAGATTTTTTTACAAATATTTAGAGAGAACTAATAAAAAGATAAAACAATAAATGATAATTATGATTTGTCAATACAATTAAACAGTATAGCTGCCTTAATTTATAACATTTTGCTCATTTTTTTAAATTGCATAGTACTGCTGGAATATTACGCGAGATTCTATAAATGTATGAAATTATGCAAAATCGCATAACCGAGGTGTTGGTTCGATATTGTGCCAGCTCTGCGTGATCATTTTTAATAACTGTAGTAGGACGTACCAATCTTAATGATCACGCCCGTCTTGACCTTGCTGGCACATATCTGACCTGCGCACCTTACAGCTCCATTTATTTGACGGATCTGTGTATGTGTCATGGTGTCCTTGGCGAGGTGGAATGATTAACGGTATGGAGGAATATCTGACAATACAAATCTGAGCCGCATAACACACGCTCAGACAAACGTGTTAACGATCCCGGAGGAGACAAAACAAGAGGAAGTCACCTTGTAATCAGGTGATCCATTAGTCCTGTTGGAACTATGACAACTTGAGATAATTGGGACCTGTCACTAAATAAAGCAGTAGATAGAGATGTTAAAATATTAACACATGTATACTTCTAGTGTCCAGAAAAACCACTTTTAGAGTCTATCACGCAGTAAAAATACAAAATTATAGCCTGATAGTCAGATATCAACTGCAATGAAACTTACATTGTTTTCTTGAAACAGAGTTCCTATATTGACAAAATCATGATTGTAATGCCACATAAACGACATTATGAAACCATACCGATTCGAAATGGTTTCCTGACGTCGTTTATGTAGCATTACAGTAATGATTGTGGCACGGCGATCACTACATTTCTTGACGTTTCCCAGCGTCGAATATAGTCTACGTCTACTTCTGCTGGCATGGTACGTTCACAAACCATTCTGTAGCGTGCATGGTTACCGTAGTATATATATATAGGCCCCTATATACACAACGGTAACAAGTGTTCACCGACAGTGTCTCCAATAATCGTGGGGCTTTGAACGTCGCTGCCGCCCAAACGTCGTAATAAAGTAAATCGACCATAATATCAGTTCTGGCAATCGTAGGTCAGCGTTTAACCCAATGTTGACTCAGCGAAGCACTAACGAAAAATAAAACTCGTTACATTATTGTTTCATTAAAGTGTTGGTAGATTTAAAATAAAAAAACGGCCATAGATGTGATAGCTATAGACGTGTCATGCAAAGCCAAAAGGCAGTAGGCCCCCTATATATCTGCCTAAATAACTGCATTTTGTCAACTTTTGTGCTGATACGCTGGCATGAATGACGTACATCAGTCATCATTTATTATTAAGAACACATTCATTGTAAAAACAAAAGAAGAGATTCTAATTATTTAAAGTCGGAAAGTGTATGAGTCATTCACAACTACAAACAAAGAAATATTATTACTGCTGACGTCAGCAAAATGTATTTTAGTCTATCGGTCGTAATCCTGGTAATGTGTTTACGGGGTATCATTTAACCCTTTAACCGCCGGTGCCGCATATATTCGGGTTTTCATTTTTTATAAGCACAATAAGTACCACCTTTTGAACATGTTAAAGATAAAATGTGACATCAATCAGCAATATTTGAAAACAGTTAACCTCCATATTGTCAAATATGAATAATTTTCACTCACTTGAAGTTGTGGATCGCGTCAGCGAGACACAACTTCAAGTGAGTGAAAATTCAGATTGAATAATTTGGCGGTTAAAGGGTTAAATTCCCGACCTAGGCAACAACAAGTTGACCAGGGGGCCAGTACGAACATCCAACTAACAAAAATACGATTATAAATGGTCCCCAAATCGTTAATACGGTGTTAGTACAGGTCTTACATTAAAACTGCTCAGTTTTTTCTGCAATCTAAAGTTGTAGATCGCTGTCGAGAAACGTGTTGTGTGAGGAGCGCGCAGTGCGTGGCCCTGCGCAAAATTAACGTAGATACACTGGTCTCAACCTTAACTCGACGAGGCCGCCATCAACGTGATCGCCTAGTCACACTGAGAAAGGAGAAACAATGCTGTTTCTCTGAAAACTCCACATGGGAACAGCGGGGTTTGCATCAGGGACGCATGCATGACTTGCGAGGCAGTCAGCCGCTCTAGCCATTGTATTGCCCGGCCCCGTCTCTACGACATTTCACCCTGTTTATATATCACCGGAAAACGTGCACAATTGTCATCAAACGATGAGAATTACATTACATCCAGCGTTTGTCTTAACCCTTGTCCTGCTATGCCCGGATATATACGGGGTTAAGGATGTTTAGATCAATAAAAATATCACTTAATTTTGATAAAATGATTTTTAGTAGATGCTTAATTGATCCAATAATTTAATTTTAGACATGTGTATTTTTCATAAATAGTAATATTTTTCGTCATTTGAAGCTGGAAATTGCGTTAGCAATTCCAGCTTCAAATGACGAAAAATACAATTGAAGCAATTCAGCATGACACGGGTTAAAAACATACTTATTATGTGTTCTGTGTTTTAGATTTTTTTGTGTATAATAAGTGATTTGTGGGGATAACGTATTGGGGCTTTATAAAGATTTTAAAATTACAGTCATGGTTACTAATATAATACTAGTAGCTTAATGCTCAATGAAGCCATCTTGTCCAACTAAGTTTGGCGCGTTGTCGTTAGTCGCCCTTGTAATGAAAGGGCCGACTATTTGGAGATTAAAATGCCACCAAACACATTCTGTAGCGGTATGTAATAGCTTTGCAAAGTATAAAGAAGCCAGAGTTCCTGGATGTGTTGCCATTTAGAGAACAATAACTGTGGTGCCAGCTGCGGCAGTTAGCAGCTGACCTCCGCGAGGGCTGCTTAAAGGGACTGGCCAAGGCTAAAATCATCAAAATATCGGTGATTTTATTTTGGCTTCTTAATATGACCATATGATGTAAACATTTCCAAAGACTAGAACTGCAAAAGTTTTTAAATTTTCCTGCTGCGCATTCACCACTCAGACTAGATATAGAGACGAAATTCCTGATATCTAATTATTGACAATCATGTCAAAAATTAGAAATACGGGAATTTCGTCTCTATATCTAGTCTAAGTGGTGAATGCGCAGCAGGAAAATTAAAAAACTTTTGCAGTTCTAGTCTATGGAAATGTTTACATCATATGGTCATATTAAGAAGTCAAAATAAAATCACCGATTTTTTTTATGATGTTAGCCTGGGCCAGTCTTTTTAATATAATGAATTCTATATATGTTTTGGAGATAATGGGTGTGTCTATAAGCAGACAGAGTTCAAAGGAATATGCTGTGTACATCACTTGACAGTTGAAGATAAATGAACCTGACATTGGTTGCTATGTGGGATATACTTTAAAGGTACCCACATTAAAAAAAATATATATTTATGTTACTCTACATGTTAAAACATGTTGCTGTTTTTAGTTTTAAACATGTTTAACTCATGCTATTATGGTGGATTTAAAATAATAAACATCTGTAATATTTTCCCTGTAAACAGAGTTCCATCTAGGATTCAGAAGTCAGCTCGTAACCATGTCAACTCGTTCCACGTCAACTCGTACCCATGTCAACCTCTACCACTAATAGATGTTAAGTGGTACCACAAGTGATGTCGACTCGTACTATCATTAGATGTCAACTCGTCCCCAACAACTCAAATATCAGATGTTGTTACTAGGGGATGTAGCGCTTTGGTGAAGTGAATGACTGCCATGCATGCGTCCCGGGTTCGAGCCCTGGTGATCCTGCGTGGATTTGTCAGAGAAATAGCATTGTTCCTTCCTTTCAATTTGACTAGAGGATCACGTTAATGGCGGCCTCGTCGAGATTAAAACCAGTGTATCGACGATAATTTCGCGCAGGGCAACGCGCTGCGCGCTCCTTCGCCACCACGTGTGTAAACATCACAAGTGATAACCGCTTTTTACACGCAGCCAATAGGCATTACGTCATACTGACATAGGTGTGAGCGCACATCACCAGTGTATACTTCGCGCTATCGTTACGATTTTTTTTACGCCAATAGGTTTAACATGTCTACGAATCACTGAACAAAATTTGTACAGGAACAAAATAACAGAAAAAATGCTCATGAACGCCATGTTACCAATGATTGTCGACGTAGTTGCGTTCATTGGTCGTGCTCGTATGATTTTCTGTGTGAAGTAATCATGTCAACCTCATTCCCAGAATACTTCAGACATTGAACCAAAGTCGGTTTAAAGTTTGTCCACTGTCTGCGAAGCTGGCCCAGCAATAAGTCAACGTGAGTGTTTGCAGGAGTATTGACCACGTTTTTCACAATGACGAAAACAGTCGATGGCGTCATCTCCAAGCAACGCTCCGTGAAATATTTGTGGATCGTAAAATATATATTTATAATTACATATTCTACTGAATTGCACTACATTCGAGGAATACAAACATATTTTCATAAAATTATTATTTCCAGCCAACCATATTTCAATCTACAATCACGTATCCGACCTCCTTCTTTTTCACGCCCCCTCTCTCCATCCTTTCCTTTCTTTCTGCCTTCTTTCGTTTCATCATTTAGTCCAATAATCTTTCCTTCTCTCCGTCTTACTTCTGTCACTCGTTATTAATATTCGTAACGTTATTTTTCCTTTCTTCTTTCTTTTCCTAATTCATACATTCCTTTTCAATATATTGAAGGTATACTATCGCGTAAAATGGTTGGATTCAATAATACACCTTAAGTTATAGTGAGACCTATCATAATGTTGGGAGCCAGATGGATTGTGAAGAACATTAAATTTACGAAGTTTTACACCTGAAAAATAGATAAACATGTATAACAACTTGAATATGTGATATTCAAAAAATAGTTATATCTGATAGTCTAGCTGACTGTATTTTTGATGTCTTATTTTACATTTTGTTTTTAAGTTTTGTTATTTTTAAAATATATACACTAATACAGTATCATTCACTCCCACATTTTAAAAGTATTTTCTTTAGTATATTCTAGATCAACACCACTTAGAATAAATAAACCAGTCCTGTGGATAGGCCTGTAAATCCATAAATAAGATTGGTAGAAGGTGGACGATAATATGTCATTTTAACGAAAATTATAAAAAAATCTGTCAGCTATAAATATACCATTAATAAAACGGGTGACGTTGTTTTATTATGGAAGGTGTTTCACACACCTTTTTGAATCATATTGTATAAATTACAGGTGATGAGAGTGTTCATCTAGCTCCAAATATTATGACAATATATCTTTGGTGTAATATTGAATCCAGTTATTTTACGTGAATGTATAGGTTAAATGTCATACCTATATTATAATAAGTTAGACCCTACTACGATAATAAACATTATATTTCAAGCATATATATATAGTGCTGTCAAACATGCCTTACAATGACATTATCTATGCTCATCATGATAGCGTCATTGCCATGATAATTGCGCGCAAATTGGCCATTATACAGTCAATTTCTGGGGACGCGGAAACTGAATTGGATAGGTGTGAATATGCAGTAAAAATGGATTGGCTAAAGGCCATAAGCAATTTGTATCAAGGTCATTCCATATCACGCTTGGAATGTGAGCTCTCGACCTTTATTAACTAGACATGACCCATAAATCAACCTGACCTTCACGTGACCATGTCGTCCGCTGGGGATACAAGGGTCATATCTGTCACTTTGTCAAGTGACAAATATGACTTGGATCTCCAGAGGACGATGTCAGAACCTAGACAATCTTTTAGAATTGACACCAGCCTGTATGGCATGATCAACTTGATCCTGCAATATGTTCCTATCTCAACTTTGGCACAGTATAATTGACTCTTAGGCGGAATTTTTCTTTGTATCATATGTCTTTATTTAACCCTTACCACGTAGAAATATTTTGTATGAACCATGAAGACCAAAGGTTTTTTCAATTTGAAATCATCGTAAATAACTCTTTCCGCTTTATATGAACACCTATGCTATGGGTCTACCACCATTATAAATATTTTTACTCTTTTAGTGCGGGGGCTGTCGTTAGACGTCAGAATCTGACGTCTACAGACGTCAGATTCTAACGTATAAAGACGGTCCCCGCGCTGAGAGGCTTAAGATGTAGGAGGGAAGACTAAGCGCACATTTCGACTTTTTACCTAACATTCCCATACAATGACGCCACAGATAAATAAGATGATAACGTGCCGTGTCCTTGGGCACTATGTATATTATATAGGGAAGGTCGCAACATGATCAAACTAGTTTTGGAATTACTCGAAAAATGTTATTATAGACAGCACAAAGGGGATCAATCAGTCAAGACGAAGAAAGCACGAGACAAGAATTCTTTTTTAGAAATAATATCTAGTTGCCTAGCATAGGTGAGGAATGCAGAAGCGATATATAATATTTACCAAAATATTTCTTTTTCCACACCCCTCCTAATATTTTGACTATAATACTACTGTATTAGTTCTTACCAATTTAAGGCAAGCTGTTTTGAAAGTGCTGTAGGTTTTAATTTGGGTTTATTTAGTAATATTAAGCCTCCACCCATTTATTTTCTTGTTTCGCAAGTATATGGCTTTTCACAATAGTTAAAATATACAGCTCACTATTATGCTTAACTTCCTATAATAACATTTTCCAATGTATTTGATACAATGACTACTCCAAAGTTTATACATTGAGAAAATGTTTTGATAGCATCCAACCCATCTCCTATTATCAGGAGCACAGACGCATTGTTAGAATTTGCGGTTTAACTTATATTGCACAGTACAATAGGTTGCAAGATGCGATCCTTTGGTGAACACATACAGTCCTCGGCATATCGACCACATCATTAGTGACTTATAGGCATCATTAAGCCCATTGTTATGTTGAACATTATATTCTTTCCACATAGACATCACTTAATTCCACTCAGACTGCTATAATTATTATCTAAGAGGCCAGAATACACACAAATATTATCTTAATTAATTTATACATTAGATTTATGAATGTTGTAATTATCCCATCGAATTAGAGAACAACGACCGTCACATTTACCGCTTTAATTGACAATGTGAAGATGACTTGACCCTTTCCTGCTTAGAAAAGAAACATGCAAATCAAGACGCCTGACCAGCATCCCGGAATTGGCTAAGACCTCAAATTTTTTCAACGTTCACCTTTCACAAACGCTTAGACCTATATGGTGCTGATCGCGTGACTTGCATCAAATGTCCCAGCCAAGATGTGGGGGTGTCGTGGTCACATTTAAACATAAAAATAGACCGACTGATCAACGGTGATACGTGTATTATAACGGCCACGGGATGCACACGACCTTGTCCTCGTCGAAAGGTCTGATACATGTTGTGCTTTCTTAGTGGTTTCATAAAGGTCAACACATTTTCAGTGATTTCGTGCTCAAGTTTTTTCCCTGTTTCCCCTTCACCACCGATCACTTATACCACACTCAGGCAATCATTTAGAATTCCCGCATTTTTGGCTTTGACTCTTTTTCTTACACCCTTTTTACTAAGTCATGTCGTTTTCCGAAACTTTTAGTTTGAAATGTACGGGGAACCTACCTGCAACCACCCCAAGATTCTCTGAAACCAGTTAAATTTGTTAGGTTTGGTTATCCTCTTGAAGAATCCCTCAAAAAAATGTCACGGCTTTAAATTTATTTCAAGCCAATTTCAAAATGGCCGCCGTCGCCGAAGGGCAAAACAGAAGCATGACGTATTTTTTTCAAAATTAGAGTCGGAAGCATAAATGAGGGGTCTAAACACAATAGTTTGTACATGAATCCTTTCATAAATGTCCATGAATGTTGTGAGTAGAAGAATTACTTTCCCATACACGCAGCATTAGGTTGAATAGCTGTGTCTTGTTGTCGCCATTATTTAAAGGTGATCTATCACCCCTTATATAGTATGAATAAATTTGTGACAAATAAATCAAAGTTGCCACAAGATGGGGTACAAGTGTTTCCTTATATGGGGTGATTAGCTATCATGTGACCCTCTGAGAGGGTCACATGATAGCCAATCACCCCATATAAGGTCATAATTATTCATACCGTATAAGGGGTGATAGATCACCTTTAAGAATTACTTAAAACTGATGTCAGAAGGTGACAGATCAGTACACATACACGGTGGATGCGTTTGATATGCGATCAGATTAGAAGTAAACAGATACCCGTGTAATACTCAAGTGGGCTGAAGACAAAGGGTACGCCACTGCCTGTGTACGCATCCTTACTCAGATATATTATTTAACCTCCTGAAGTATGCCAGCCGCTTCAACATCTGATCGCTATAGTCTATGACACAGGAGTGAACGATATGAGACAAATCCGCCCCTAACATATTTTGCAAAAGACCTTGGAGAATATTTTTGTCTTTTTGGCCTGCATGTCTTTACCGGAAGGCTGTCTATTGTGCCGTTGAGGGTGAAGTATAGCGATTAGATGTTGAAGCAGCTGACGGCTGGCATTCACAACATTCATGGACATTTATGAAAGGATCCATGTACAAACTATTGTGTTTAGATCCCTCATTTATGCCATTGAATAAACTCCAGAAGAAGCCAATTCACTTTCGATATATTTGGTTATCCCATAGACATCGAGGTATGGACTACCAACAGGCGCGAGATCGTCGTGAACTTACGGCGCGCATGCGTGGCTAGAAAAAGGGATTTTTAATTTACGGTCTACTTTTCATGCTGTCTATTTTGTTTTTCATCGGCTCGATAGGCGAGTAATTTGGGCTATTTTGTCACTATAATTTAAATTACTGAACCAACTAATTGTTCAAAATAATGTAATTTTTTATGTTTATGCTAAATATATACATTAAAAACAATGACAATTGAGGTTTACAATTTAAATTAGACACCAAAGTGAGACTGTTTCAAACGTGACTGTAGTGTACCCAGCAAACAGGGAGCATTCACCCGGTGTGCCGACATTGAAACAGCTCTGGGTGAATTCCCCGTGTTTGCTGGGTCACTAAGCCAGCATGTCAGTAGACCTTAATTCGGACAGTTGTCATATTGAATTGAATACATGTATAGACGTCAAATTATAGGTGTATTTGACATGGTGTGTATACGTCTATGATCTATGTCCACATATTTTCACGGGAGAAGGATACTTTATGGGCTTGGATGTTTTATTCTTGTTGTATTATTTATATACTTTTGATAATGAAGCAGAATGAACTATTATAATGTATTCATTTATCAAATACATTTGTTACGATTTGAAAGATATTTAATAATTAATTTGACTGTGATTGAAATTGTGATCAACACAATGTTTACATACCCATGAAAAAACGATCAGAAAGCACATGGTTGACAGTTTACAGCGGAAGTAGACTATCCCTTTTCTCGCCAATTCTCGCAGACGGAAGCTCATGCACATCAATCAGTGTCCTGAGATTTGAAGTCGGTTGTCCATTCCCTCGATGTCTATGGTTATCCGAGGACCAAGAAAGTGGGTGAAGTAAGTAGAGTGGGATTATTTCTGCTATTTTTTGTACTACGCATGCTGACATGCGATGAACAGTTGGGATAATCACTAGTTGACTATCATGACTATGTCACTCATTATTAGGCCTGGCTGTAGGCCGGTAGCCTATAAGTTTATTTTGCCTGAGTTTGTGTCCTATTTAAGGGAAAGAGGGGTGCTGTGTGTGGGAAACGGTTGATATTTCTGAACACCAGTCTTTATGAACATGTGCAATATAACGTTTCAGGTCCCTAAGTTAAGTACTTGAAAAAGTTTTCAGAAAAAATATACCCTTACGATTAAATATAATGATTATAGCCTAAAGGGTTTTGATTGGAATAATGTTGGCCCAGCATTACATCAATATTGGGCCAATGTATCCTGTCATCTGGTGTTTCTGGCGACGGGATGGAAAGCGTCACCCGCATAGTCACCCCCATGCAGTAGTCAGAAAACATGGTACAATCACCCAATGATGTTTCAATGTCGGGCCAGCGTAGAAGACTGTGCGTTAACATTGAAACAGCATTGGGTGAATGTCATGTGTTTGCGCAAATTATACAGCAGACCCAGTGATTGATTAGTGTTGGGCCAGCGTCTTAGATGATTGACCGTCATTAAACCAGCTATGGGCTACAACGCTGGCCCAACATTGAACCGGAATTTAGTGGGTAGGCTTACATCCTCTGTACAAGGTACATCGTAGGCAAGTATTGAATGAATGTTGGCCAGCACCGGCGATGGTGATAGAAGAAATACACGTTGACGATACATTTTAACTTGTCTCCTTGGTTCTTTCCTTAATTATATCAGATATTTTACTACTGAACAATCTCTGATTATATCCGGAATATTTAGGATTCTGGCCCATGAGGAGGACCAATACACTGTTATATTTAGAAAATATTAAGCCGATTTTTTGTCTATAGGCCCCGAACAGACTAAAGCCGGGCCTCGGAGTTCGGGAATTCCTGTTTGTTTTAGGTAAACATATAGTTTGAGCAGGTAACCTCATACCTTCAATGTGAACACATTGCTTTGTATTCATAACATTCGATAATTAGGACTGGTATACTACTGCTACATGTACTGTGGAACAATATTCTGTCATACTTATGGGTCATTTAGGGTGATGATGATTCAGGGTGATGATGCTTAAAAGGATGGTGGGAGATGCAGCGACAATCACACCTACATAAAAGTTTGACTTCTACCATGCCGCTGCTCCTTGATCCCTCACACCAATCAGACAAACTTTAGAGCAGGCCAGTGGAATGACGCGAACGAAAACTTTGCAGAAATTCCACTCCACACAGCTGATCGCTGATGGGCTTTTGATGATGATTCTGGTCAAATTGAACCAGTCTGGTGCAATATATGCCTGTTCTTACCCCTTCAATGGCTCATCTGGCCATTTTAGAATCTGGTCACGATGATGAAGAGGGTGAAGACGATATGGTGGACATGACTGTCGTCTGATGAAGCTGATTTATCTTTAGCAGTGTCATCAGATCAGGAATGTGATTTATAAGGCTTGAGTAATGTGCCAAGTTGTTCACTCTATGTAGGCCTACATGTATGAGTGACATCGTTATAGATACTGCATATACTGCCACTGGTAACGACATCAGTTAGTCAATTAGTCATAGTGTCATGTTGTTATTTTATTATTTTTTTTATTACATTTCATTAAAACTAAATGATTTGCAATGTATATTAACTACTTATATAATATCCCAGCTGAATAATTAATCAAATTTTTTCAAGCGTATCGCTTTTTTAGGAATTTTTTGTAAAGGTAGTCATCTTAAAAATGTCTTTAATAATATGACACTAATAAAAATTCAACTTAATAAACTTCAAGACATCAATCCCGAGAGGAAATTGAATAATAATGTGCTTAGATCCCTATTTTTTTCCCCTAACTAGAATTTTAGCAAAGTTATGTCACTTTTCTG
Organism: Flabesymbios commensalis; assembly: GCA_964017125.1. Taxonomy (NCBI): domain Eukaryota; kingdom Metazoa; phylum Annelida; class Polychaeta; order Terebellida; family Flabelligeridae; genus Flabesymbios; species Flabesymbios commensalis. Next base: position 18,749,370 of record OZ024910.1, read on the forward strand.
TTTTTGCCCTTCCGGCAACAGCGGTCATTTTGAAATTAGCTTGAAATGATTTTTTTCAAGAGGACCACAAAACCTAGCAAATTAAGTTGGTTTCGGAGAGTCTTGAGGGGAGGGGGATGCAGGCAGACCCCTCGTACATACCGTCTTTGTAACAATGATATCGGGGATGAATTTCATTATTTGTTTAAATGCTCATAATTATTTTAACCGCTAACTTTCAATCCATGTTTAACCATACCTTATAAAATTTCCCTCATGTCTTAAATTTGAACAAATAATGAAAGCTGAAGACAAAACTACTTTAAGCAACATTTTCAAATTTATTAAAAACATATAAGACTGTTTTTTGTGATTACTTGTAGAACACCTGTTACTGTTAAATAACATTTCAACTAATATTGCTATAATATTAAAATGTTGTGTTGTTTTTGTACATATGAATTTAATGATAGTGTGTATGTGTGTCTATATGGATGTATGTATATGTGTATGTATGTGTATGTATATGCATATGTATGTGTATATATGTATATTGTATACGTATATATAAAATAATAACCTTTATTTCTTCATAACCTAGCATTTAATTTGATGTGTATTAATGTATTGTGTCGTGCATGCCTTCATGGCTCATTTTCATACATGTCTGTATATTGCACATATCATATCAAATAAACTATGTCTATATCTATACCCAGTAATTAATGTCCACGTAATAGATACGGCTGTGGGGAAGTTTCACGAGGAGGGGGGGGGGTAATTCATAAGGAAATTGATGGGTATATAAAAGGGGAAACGATTTGTTGAATGTCTAGTCGGAAATTGAGCTCTTAGAAGACGTTTTGAATAATTAAAGCAGATGAAATGTGTCGAGTGCGCATGTTCCATTAGTGAACCACACAAAACACGATTAATCCATCTTGATGTCACCAGGCCGGCTAGACCATGCATGCCATGGTCACCCTACCATTGTAATGGCTTTATGCAGGTCAAGAGTTGTCATTACCGAAACGGCATGAAATCTGATTTCCAGTGTATTGGGAAGCAAAAGCTTTGACAGGTTGATCACTCGCCAATGTTGTCTACATGTATGTCAATGTATGATTTTGAAAACTAGGTTGTATTTAATTTGGAGTCAATGTATACGCATTGAATGAAGGTCAGGAGATTTTTTATTTATTTGACTTCCAGTTAAAAACATGCAAAAATGGTACATTATAATTATTATTATCATTTTTGAACATGGTATTAACTTTGGTTGACGGGAACAGGTCGAGACGACCTCTACAATGCCTGTCAACCATATAAGTGAATTAAAATTATAGAATAAAATAATATCCATTGTTTAAAATAGCAAAAGCAATTTAAAAATGTACATAGTATAGATTATAAAGTTTACTATTTGTACACATAAAATAAAATAACCGACAATTGTCTGTCATCTGTTTCCCGCACCAAAACCAGAGATAAAATAGCTACACTGTGCTCTACACCGTGTAGCAAAAAAGGACACTCTGGAAAGCGTAGAAACCTAATTAAAACCTCTAAATGCTTTAGTTGTCTATTATATCAAAGGACATACAACTAGGATATGTGAAAAGGAAAAACAGTAAAAACTTATGGCACTCTTAATTTTAACATAGGCCTACATACATCCCTAAATAAAAGTAATACTATAAACCTAGAATACATCTACTGGCGTCAGCTCATATAGCCGTCGCGCAGCCGAAATATGCTGAGTAGTACCACATATGCAATTTTAGACTGGAGGAAAAGTAATCCCCAACTTATTCATCTTGCTTTTATATCTCTCTTTTTCAATAAGGTTGCACTGCACGATCTTATATATTGACCTTCGCAGTGACCAAAGTCCACCATGTATTACGAATCAACAGTTACAGGAACATACATTACATAGCAATTATGTATTCAGCATATTTGATTTATTTATTTATTTATTTGACTTCCAGTTAAAAACATGCAAAAATGGTACATTATAATTATTATTATCATTTTTGAACATGGTATTAACTTTGGTTGACGGGAACAGGTCGAGACGACCTCTACAATGCCTGTCAACCATATAAGTGAATTAAAATTATAGAATAAAATAATATCCATTGTTTAAAATAGCAAAAGCAATTTAAAAATGTACATAGTATAGATTATAAAGTTTACTATTTGTACACATAAAATAAAATAACCGACAATTGTCTGTCATCTGTTCCCCGCACCAAAACCAGAGATAAAATAGCTACACAGTGCTCTACACCGTGTAGCAAAAAAGGACACTCTGGAAAGCGTAGAAACCTAATTAAAACCTCTAAATGCTTTAGTTGTCTATTATATCAAAGGACATACAACTAGGATATGTGAAAAGGAAAAACAGTAAAAACTGATGGCACTCTTAATTTTAACATAGGCCTACATACATCCCTAAATAAAAGTAATACTATAAACCTAGAATACATCTACTGACGTCAGCTCATATAGCCGTCGCGCAGCCGAAATATGCTGAGTAGTACCACATATGCAATTTTAGACTGGAGGAAAAATAATCCCAAACTCAAGAAGTAAATCAGTTGATTAGAGATCTTTGAAATTCAGCATAGGGACCCACCTGGTCTGGAAACAAAGGCTACTGAAAAATCACTAAACCTAAAAATAAAACAGAAAAAAGACAAATAATAATTTTGAGGGGAACAGCCATCCATGCCATGTGGTAATACTCTAAGTCAGATCATGACAAGCGTGATCATGAGTGATGTCGGTCTGCTCCGAACAGTATCAGAGACTGTCTCCGGCCTGAATTCGAGCCAGGCAGACAACACAATGCAACATTCGCAGATTATCGTTCATAGGTCGATCACTTAAGGTGCCATTTGTGCTAAATATATAGATATATATTCAATACACGAGTATAAATAAGGCGGGGCGGTTTGTCATCTGCCAACACATGCATATCGACAACGGAACCCTCCGTCCTTAGTCATGAGTGGCTGGTGACAGCTCACATGGCCGTCTCACAGCCGATTCAAATTGCACAGGTAGTTTAAGACACAAAATGTTCCGCTATATTCGACAATTTACACAAGCACAAGCCAGGCTCCAGGTACATCGATTATTCACATCAAATAAGTTTACCATGGCGAGATATAATTCATTCAGGTTCTTCTTAAAAATCTGCAAGCTACTAGCATCTTGGATAACAAAAGGTGAAGTGTTCCATAAGCGAGCAGTGCGATAAAAATAAGTACATTGGAACTGAACAGTCTTGCACAGAGGTAATTTGAATAGAACACCCTGTTGAGCAGATCCGAGGCCATTATGCGGACAAGCTAACTCAAAATTACTAGAGTAATCACAAGATAGTTTACCGTGAAGGTAGCTGTATAAAAAACACAAGTCGATTATTTCTCGACGGAAGCACAAAGGCAAGATAGATAATGCTGTGCATCTTTCGTGATAGGGTGAAACATAATCATTGAGAATGAATTTTGAAGCTTGACGTTGCACCCGTTCTAATTTGATTATGTCTTTAACATGATTGGGACTCCACATCGGACTACAGTACTCAAGAATACTTCTGACATGGGCCAAATATAATTGGCGCTTAACATCAATGGGGCTATTAAAGCCAACAGAACGTTTTATCATTCCTACCATAGAATGGGCTTTTGATGAAACAGTTTTCACATTCTCACACCAAGATAATTTACTAGTGATGGTTATTCCAAGATCATTAAATTCAGTTACTCTAGATAAGATATTATTATCAATGGAGTAGTCAAAATCTATTTTTACTTTACGGCATATCGACATGAATTTACATTTTGATATGTTGAAGTTCATTCTCCAAATTTTGCTCCACAGAAACAGTGCATTAAGATCATTCTGAAGGGAAAGTACATCTTGTCTTGACTTTATATTTCGATAAAGTTTGGCATCATCAGCATATAATTTCATAAATGATGTACAAACATCGCAGATATCATTTATGTATAAAACAAATAATAGTGGTCCAATAATGGAACCTTGCGGTACACCTGATGTTACAGGTAAAGGTGATGATACCTGACTTTCAATCATAACTGACTGATACCGACCTTGCAAATAATTTTCAATCCACTGCAATAAGTTATTGCCAAAGCCAAATGTTTTAAGCTTGTGAACTATCAGGTCGTGCGGTACCGAATCAAAGGCTTTAGCAAAGTCAAGAAATATATTGTCTGTTTGACTTCCAGAGTCTAAATTTCCACTGATATCAGAATATGTATCAATTAGTTGTGTGGTAGTAGAGCGATGTTTCATAAAACCATGTTGAGCCGAATTAATTTGTGGACTGACAACCGGATAAATGTGATTGAAAACAAGTCGTTCCATAACTTTACTCACACTGTTGAGAAGTGATATTGGTCTGTAATTATCGACTTTGCATTTCTTGCCTTTTTTGTGAATTGGTACAACATTTGAATACTTCCACACTTCAGGTAATGTACAAGTTGACATACTGCGGTTAAACAGTGTGGTTAGAGAGGGGGCTAATTCATCGGCACACTCTCTCAACACCTTTAGGAGTATGTCATCGGGACCAGAGCCTTTGTTAACATCTAACCCTTTCAGTACATTGATTACATCAATTTCAGAAAAAACTATATTAGCAAACATGTTGTCTGACTTAACTGAAACAGCAGGTAGAGCAATTCTTGTTTTTGAAGTGGAAAATACAAAGTGAAAATAATCATTAAACATTTTCGCTTTATCAGCGGCGTCAGTGACATCGTTTTGGCCATCAGATACCACTGCAGGTATTTGGCGAGAATTGGTATTCAGACGACAAGAGATGTGTTAAATAAGAGATGTGTTAAATAACAAAACCTAGAACTACGACATAGGATCCGGGTTGATGTATTTGATTTATATGTTTATTATCAACGTTAAAGAGGGAAGAATACAGTGACCAAGTTTGCTGCTGCCACTTGAATTGGTGGTAAGTTGTTTTGTTAAAGCGGCTGCATCCTGTATTGCTATATTTAAATATACCTGTGTGTCATCGGCATACTGTTGCTTGTTTAACCAATGACGATGATGGTATAGCATATAGCGTGAAAAAAGGGAGGCCTATGTTTAAGTGCTGATCTTTTGGGGATACCAAACTTGTTGGCGTAATTATGAGAGAGGCTCTCACCCATTTTGAAATTTTGTCCTCTGCCTGCTAGATATGAACCTATCCGATTAAAAGTTATACACCAGATGTCGAACCACGACGGCAGGAGTTTGATAAGTGCTTTAAAATAAAGTATTTCCAGTCAAAACTAAAAAATGTGACTGCCTGATTTGTGCCCACGCTTTAACTTATCCCAGGGATAAATAAAATACATGACTGTTTGGTATCAAACTCAGAGCGATATTCTAAAATGTTGCGGTAACGAGAAAAATTCCAGTTTGAAAAAATAAGGTCATATCGGAAATTACCAAGTGAAGGTTTAGTTATGGTTAAACTCGAGAATATTTTTTAAAAATAATATGCCTAATTGTAGTGAGTCTCTTATTCTAATCTGCGATTGCTGGCATATATGTATTCAAACCCGTTATTTCAAATAGTCGGATTTATACATTGCATCACGGATTCAGAAATCTTAGTGTCACACAGGCAGACGTGCCACCTGACGGATGGAATATGGGACGCGTCGTCTGGTATTCTACCCCCGACCAATCGAAGAGTGCTTGAGTCTGGTTGGCTGAGACCTAAAACAGTTTCAATCTTTATTCGAAAAAGCGTCCGATTCACGAAAATTAAAATACGCAGCGGATTTGCATAACTTATTATTTCTTTGAAAGGATCTGTAATTATAATATATTTGTCAGCATTATCTAAAGTCTACATCACATCACGATTTCTGATTGCATCATATATATAGCTGGCCGCAATGTTTTATTATTCACATGGTAAATAAATAATTTGACCAAAAGAACTGTTAGAAATTCGTGACTGGGTGTATGTTGATTGAAATAATTTAATTTCCCTTTAACCGCCAAATTATTCAATCTTGCTGACGCGATCCACAACTTCAAGTGGATGAAAATTATTCAGATTTGACAAAATGGGGGTCAACTGTTTTCAAATATTGCTGATTGATGTCACATTTTATCTTAACATGTTCAAATAGTGGTACATAATGTGCTATTAAAAAAGGAAAACCTGAATATATGCGGCACCGGCGGTTAAAGGGTTAAAAGAGCTACATAGGATGCTGGGTTTGTTAGTTTATTTACGGTTTAATGTTTAACCCTTTCAGCGCGGGGTCCGACTTTAGATTCTGACGTCTGCATCACTAAGACATTTATGATGACTTCAAATTGAAAAAAAACCTCTTTAGTCTCCGTAGTTTATATGAAACATATTTCATCGTTGTAATATAAGGGTTAATCCAATAAGCCCAGCAAATAAGAAACGTTGACCCCATGTTTATTTATTGTTAATGTTTATTTAACAATAATTTAATGTCAATGTTCAATTATGTTTCAACTGAAATTATTTCAAGGTCTTTGTAGGCAGATTTCAGCTGCAGATCTTGTCCGAATGATAACTGTGCAGGTACATATTTAATGTCATTTTTTGTGTAATTTGCGGTTGACATGCTTTGCATGTTTAATTAAATTGCCGTATATTGAAAAATACATAAAATATTTTCGTGCATTTTACCATTAGTGATGTCATGCGCAGTCCACACTTATCGATTCACCATTTCCTACGTAAGTCCACAACAAGTATCAGCGTACTGCCACTTTTGACGAAATGGTGGTGGGAAGTACTAACTTATGTTACAGAACTGTTTTCCTGGCATTGACTATTGATTTTCATGATATATCTGCTTATAGCTATTAAAGATACATTTTCATTGTATTTAGTAAATTAAAAACGTTTTTACAAGTCCAACTTAATGCGCCTCCCAGGTATAAAAAAAACATCTGTGTATGTGTGAGTGACAATAACTTAGTTTTACAAAGCTGTCAATGCATTCTAAAGCATGCACTCTGATCAAAATGGTAGCACACCTTCCTGCTGAACCATCCAATATAGACCTTGGGCCCACCTGTACCCCCCTCCTCCCTGGGCACTTTTGTAGACCATATTTTTTTTTAAACTTATTATGTACCACGTTACCTACAGGTGGTCTGCAGATTTTCTATGCATGGACAAGGTCACCAGAGGTCATCGAAGTAGGGTACCCTTGACCCCTAGGGTGATATAAAAATAAATAGGTCGAAACTCAAGCCAAGTACACATGATGACATGGGTAGGTGTTGGGTTTCATAGGGGAGTTATCCCAAAGTCATAGTAAGGTCGTCTCAAGGTCATAGCAAGATCAAATCATCTCAAAATGGTTGAGACTACATCATTGGACCAGCACTTCCCATAAGTCGGTCGAAACCCAACCCGAGTACACATGATGACATCGGTTGGTGTCTGGTTCCATAGGGGAGTTACCCCAACGTCATGGTGAGATCATCTCAAGGTCAAAGCCAGGTGAAATCAGCTCAAAATAGCTGAAAATAGCTTTTTGTTGTTGTTTTTGTTAACATTATGTTCACTTGTAATGTCTATCATGGCTTGAAGCATAGGCCACTATGTTTTTTCTCTCTGTTTTAGATGAGCGCGCGCATCAGATTTAGCCCGCGCATTAGCAAACAAACATGTGTTTTTTTCTGCCCAGCACGCGCATTAGATTGTTGCCGATTTCCGAAAAAAAACAGTCAATTTCGGGAGATGAAAAACATTCCGAAAAAAAACAAGTTCATTTCGAGAGATAACAAATATTTTTCCAGCTATGTTTTTTTGCTTGTTTTTTTTCGTCGCCCTCATTAACTTCTTTAAAATAGGTCAAAAGTTGTTTTTATTTCGTCGCCCCCATTAACTTTTCTAGAAATATGTCTAATGTTTTTTTATATTTCGTCGCCCTCATTAGCTTTAATAAAAATAGGTTCAATGTTTTTTTTTTCCTAAATGTTTTTTTTTCCGCCCTCTCTCATTAGATTTTGGATTTTTTCTGATCTAAAACGGAGAAATTAAAACAAGTGGCCATATCTAGATCCCAACACAGACCTACACGAAAACGCCCCTGAGAAGTTACAGGGATAACATAAAGGTTGGAAGGTTTTTCATCCCCTGACCCTTCCTTCATCCTTGTGTCAATACTGTCTGATATGGAAGAAATGGTCCAAATAACACACTGATGTTATATTTTGACCAATGGCCAATAAACTTAAATTACATCTGACAAGGCCCAACCTGAGTAAACATGTTGAAATGGGGTTGTATTTCACAGGGTTGTTACCCTAAGGTCATCAGAAGGTCATATGAAAGTCACAGCAAGGTCAAATCTGCTCAAAACAGAATACAACATATTGTGTTTGCTGATTTTTCAACAATTATGTTCATTTTAGATGTCTATGATGGCTTGAAACATATCTAGACCCTTACACGGATTTATACCAAAACACCTCAAGAGATTACAGGATAATAATAAAAGGGCTGGAGGGGTTATACCACATTGACACCAACACATGGTGACACGGGTTGGGGTCGGGCTTCATAGAGGAGTCAGCCCAAGGTTTTTGCGAAGTCTGAAGTGAACATAATTGTAGCAAAGGCAGCAAAAACAAGCTATTATCACCAGTTGTTTATAGATAATTTGACCTTGCTGTGACCTTAAGATGACCTTATCATCTAAAGTGAACGTAATGGCAAAAAACAGCAAAAACAAGATATTTTCAGCTTTTTTCAGTTGCTTTGACCTTGTCGTGACCTTTAGATGATATTGCCATGACCTTGGGATATCCCAAGGTCATGGCAATATCAAAATATAACATCAGTGTGCTATTTGATCTATTTCTGCCATATCAGACAGTGTTGACATAAGGGTGATTTGAAGGGTGTGTGAAAAAACCCTCCAACCCTTATGTTATCCCTGTAACCTCTCGGAGGTGATTTGGTGTAGGTCTGTGTTGGGATCTAGGTATGTTTCAAGCCATCATATACCGTATATTTCAAGTGAACAAAATGTTAGCAAAAACAAAAAAAAATCCCACCGTTTTGACCTCGCTGTGACCTTGAAATTACCTTACCATGACCTTGGGATAACTCCCCTATGGTACCAAACACCAACCGATGTCACCGTGTGTACTTGGGTTGGGTTTCGACCAAGGTATTGGATTGGAAGTGGTGGTGATAATCTATTTTCAACCGTTTTGAGCTGATTTGACCTTGCTATGACCTTGAAATGACCTTACCAAGACCTTGGGATAACCCCCTATGAAACCCACCACCAACCATGTCACCATGTGTACTTGACTTGAGTTTCGACCTAGTTTTATAGCACATTCTAATACAACCCTAAGGGTAAAGGGTACCATACTTCGATGACCTCTGGTGACCTTGTCCATGCTCAGAAAATCTGCAGACCACCTGAAAGTAACTTGGTACATAGTAAGGTTTAAAAAAAAATGGTCTACAAAAATACCCGGGGGGTGGGGGGGGGGGTGGGAGGGTTTTCGACTTTCAGCCAATGGTCTAATGGCACTGTACTTATCTGCAAAGCCAAAAGGCGGTAACTGCTTACCGGTGAAGTAAGTGGTTAACCCTTTCATTGCGGGGCTCATCTTTTTACGTCAGAATTTGACGTCTATAGACGTCAAATTCTGATGTATGAAGACGGTCCCCGCACTAAAAGAAATAAAATATTCAACATAATGGTCGTAGATCCATAACATAGATATTCAAATGAAGCGGAAAGAGCTAATTAGGCCATTTGTGATGATTTCAAATTGAAAAAACCTTTTGGTCTCTATGGTTCATACACACACTATTTCAGCGTGGTCAGGGTGGATACTGTCTTTTCACTGCACCAGACAGGGCGCCATATAGCTGGGGCTCTGACCAGGACATGATATATCAGTATATAATTCGTAGAATCAAATGGGCCTGTTGTCCATGTTACGGGCAGGCCCATTTGATACTACGAATGTGTCAGAGGTTCACGCCACCAGTTGTAATATTTAAAAGCCATACATCAATCAAAAATGATAAAAACTCTATACTCTCATCCCTGGAGAAACGTCTGTCCCCTTGCGAGGAACTGGAATGCCACCGACTTGCCGCTACACTTGTCCCAAGGTTTAAATTAGATTGGTGCAATGGTTCTGAGGGGGGAGCCATGAAATACAATTTGAGTGTCACAGCAGAATGCATCGATTTAACATCGACACCTACTCAGTGTTCAGAACCTAACAGACCTGTTAACTCTTTAAGTGCTTCATTACTACTTAACATTTTCCTTTCATTTGAAGTTGGCATTGCTCACGCAATTGCCAACTTCAAATGAAAGGAAAATACCTCCTCACTTAAAAATTAAACCTGCTAAATTTCACAATGGGGGCTTTACTCAAGATTTATACATGCATATTTGTTCAATTTCTGTCAAATTTTAGTTGTGGAAAAACAGTATGAATGCGCTTAAAAGCGTCGCCCGCACTCAAAGGGTTAAGAGAATGAAACTGACAGGTGTCATGAGTATCCGTCAGCTGCCAACAGTCCGAGACTCAGGGCCTGTATTCTCGTACAAGTTACGGTCTATCGTAGGCTTCTGATTGGTCGAGATGGCAATCTCGACCAATCGGAAGCCTACGATATATCGTAACTTGTACGAGAATACGGCCCCTGTACTGCATCCCGAAGTGCAGTATTGTCTCAGTCAACCCATAGTAGACGAAGATATGGACCCCCCCCCTGAAAATCTGTGAAACAAAACAAACTGAGTTTAAAATACGAGGAATTTGAATTAGAATTGTAATTAAAAAAAGTATGGGAACAGGAATTGAACCCAGGTCTGTACCCATGTTTTGGTGACCCCAATTTTAACAGCTTGATATGAAGAGAAAACACAAAAACAAAATATTTTTTAACATTGCAGTTCTAGAATAATAGGTGTCAGATCAAAATGTACAGACAGACAGACAGACAGACAGATATTTTATTGACAGAAATAAAAGTCATTACAGACTTATTTGTCATAGTAATAAGAGAGAAATATGTACATGTATATACAAGAATGTTAGTTTGTTAAAATCATATATGACAATATACATGGTAACAACTAAAATCATGTTAAATGGCATTGCCATAATAAAAACTGTGTATTTCAGTAATACAAATGACTACTTCTTAAAATTAAATTAAAAAGCATTGCGAAGATAACATGGGGGTCTATCGTTTTGTTTCCCGCACCAAAACCAGAGATAAAATAGCTACTATGTATAACATACTAATTATATATAGTAGCAAAAAAGACACTCTGGAAAGCGTAGAAACCAAAAATATATACAGGTGCATAATTATGCTACAGTAACTGGAGTATGAAATAAGACAATGGTGAAAATTATATGGTATTTTTAAAAAACAAGCAAAACAATATAAAGCAGTAAAATAAATGGACATGGCACTCACACAATAACATTAATGTTTATTTAATTAACTAGTGATTTATTACCTTAGAATAACTTTGTAAACATTGGATAATTTCAATTTTGTTGAGAAAGACGACCGCGAGCATCGGATTGTACCAGTAGGCCTATACAGGTATATATATGTATGAGATCACCACATATTTAGTGATATCAATCCTAGTCCCTCTGCTTCCAAGATAATAAACATACGGTTCAAATAAACGAATACCCTATTCATGCTAATATACGAAATTTTGAAAAATATTATTTACAATCCCAGTACTACATTGTATTTTCAAATAAAATGAGTATTTTCTGTTATTTGCAGCTGGATATTGCGTTAGCAATTCCAGCTTCAAATGGAAGAAAATAACAGCTGGAAATTTGACTGGTCACCATCTGTGACCATCGTGATATCAACAGGGCATTACACTAGCTGCTGTGTTATCAGAATGGTTGGCATGGGTTGACAAGGTTCATTCTCCTATCACGTTTCTCGCTTTCGTAATACGAGCGTGACATATTGCCATCGCCAGCCGTGGTTCAGCCCAACACCGGAAGAGGCACGGTGAAGCGAGGGCGAGGGGCATTCAAGAACGGGAGGCAAATTATTCAAGGTTGCTGGAAAGTGGCGTAAAAATCGGTTATTTGGGGCTTCCAGAAGATATTTGCATTGTTAGGCCCGGCCAAAGAAAAGAATGATCATGTACAATTCTCATAATGATAAGTTCAGGTGATTAAATATCAAGAGAGAAGTAAAATACCGTAACTTGTGCTGTTACAATCAACCTAAAGATTACACTAAATAACGCATATTAAATAGTTCATGACCAAAATCGATGAACGACACGGTGTCTGTAAAGGTCATTCCGAGCATGTACGAGACGATATAACAGTGCTGGTATAAAGCTGTTCTACCCTTATACCAGCACGGTGTCACCATGTCACTAGGTTACAGCGTGTCAACGTGTTTGCTAGGTTACAGTGAGGGGCCAGGTCGATAGCATACTATGGCTGGAACACCGAACAGGTAGGCCTACATAAGTTATGACATAGCACTAGAAGTAGTATCCATGTATTCTATCTGTTAAACTTACCTTGAGTGGTTGATAACTCCACCGTGATCTTCCACTGCTGAAGTACTGTTTCTTTACAGACTTGCTACTGCTCAGGAGCGCTGCTAAAGACCAGACAGCCAGTCACCAGAATGACACAAAATGACAAACTGCTCAGACAGAAACCGCACAGACTTTCCGGGATATTTTCTGAGCGCACGTGGGAGACATTTGAGAACCACAGGAGCACTGCTACTCGTGCTAAGCTTGTCTTTGCTGCCTCAGCCAATGCGCATTGTCATGCGAGCTGCAGGTCAACAGCACCACCTGCCCATCAGCATGGTTAACATTCTGCTCTGGAAAGCAAGCAGACAGTGTCTGCTCACTTGAAAAATAAACAGGTACTGCCTTTTGGCTTTGCACGGCAGCATTTTCAGTTGACGACGTCTGGTTGCTAGTCTATAATAGCTGTCATGCACAGTCACTGTTTGATCAGATTGTCCACGGATGTAGGCCTACTAGTAGTTGTTTACGATAAATAATGTAGGTGTTATGTGGCTGTTGTCTGTTTGTTAACTGCCACAGTAAGTGGTTGCTCCGGTTTTAAAAGGCCGGCATGTCAAATTGTCGGCTACATTGAGTTTTTATGTGAGACTTGTCAGGGATTTTCATACCAAGGTGACGGTTTGTTACTGCAGACTAGAATACAATGTTTTATAATCACGTGGTAGGACTATGAAAGTTTTCTGTGTAATGGACAAAAGTACTTTTTTTAGTTTGATTGTCGCTTATTTGCCTACAAGCAATATAGCTTAGATCCTGAGGATGGTGCGACGAGTCAGATAATTCTACACTCCAGACACAGGATTAGAACTTCGAGCCCTTGTGGTTTTAGGCCATGCATGTGACCTCCCCACGATACTTGCGGTGGGCATGGGAGAAGCGTTTGTTTCTCTGAATGCCTTAATACCAGAGCGGGTGACAAACTCACAAGCTCCGACGTGACAGGCATTCAGCGTAACCACTACACTATAGCCCCAACCCAATTTGGGTATGGCAGCTATAATTATAAAAAAGCGGCCGTTGCGGTGGCAAGCGGATGGAATAAATGAATGACTGAATGAATGGGGTTTTAGGCCATCTGTGTACACACTCAGGCTAAACTGGGACAGAATGACCTTATGAGGATGGCGAGATGAATGACATGATACTGCCCTCTAGACACAAGATTCAAAACTCGAACCCTGGCGATCTGAGGCCAAGCACACTACCTAACGGCTACGGAGGCTCCACATTTTACTGAATTCTTACGAGAGAGCAGACACATTTTGTTTCTTTAAAACTTGAATGCCAGAGCGGGGAACGAACCCGCGATCTCTGACTTTCCAAACAGGCAGCTTTTAGCCACTGCAACAGGGCCTGACCCTTCCCGGCAAACAAACAGACAATTTCCCCTCGGGCACCAAGTTCTAATCAGAACAGATTTATTTTTTTAGGCTGGCTATATGCGGTTACCAGCTTCAAGTGAATACAACCTGTCAAGCTGTATAGGCCTACCTAGCACCATCTCCGCCAATCACATGTTAATGAGTTAGGTCAGCCGCTTGGCGTAGTTTCATCTACTTGAAGTTGTGTCTCGCGCTGTAAAGTGGGTGAAAATTTGAATCTGTGGTGATTCTGCAAGCTAGCATGTAGAATCATACACCAGAGACGAGTGAAAACACACGCCGAAATAATTATGCTGGCCCAAAGCAGGAGTGATCATGAAAATTTTTTTTACCGAGGATTGTACTTCTACTATTACCAAACAAATAGCGTCATTTCGTTACGTAGGTAAGGTACAATAGTTCGGCCAAAAGAAATAACTTTTTGAGAAAAAAACGAGTAGACCAAATAGCCATACAAGTCATGATATATACTTGAATGAGGCGTTTGATAATTATTTGCCACACTCGTTGCAACATTTTTTTTATAATGACTCTCATATCGTTAAAATCGCACCTGATCGAACAAGCATTGTACTGTGATAGGTGATTAATCAAACGCTTATGGTCCATGTTGGCTGGTGGTGAAAAAAACAACAGGTATTATAGATGGATAGATTGACGACGGTAAGTCTATGCAGATTTATGCGTCATTAAAATGAACATATGTACAAGACTATATACAACGGGAATATTTCGGTAAAATTTGCATGCCAAGTTAACTTAAACATGTTAAAATCAAACAACATTATATACTAGAACAAGCACAGGTTAAAGAAAATATGCATCAGAACTATTTAAAATAACCTACAGTTAAACAGCATTGGCATGATATTTTTAGGTTTCCCGCACCAAAATTATAAATACAGCACATGGCAAAGGAATGACTAAACCTTCGCTGTTTAATCCATGGACAAGTCCTGCATTTACCATACCGTATGAATACCTTTTATGATAGAGCATTCAGCAGGCCTTTGTACCATTCCAGCACTTAATCTCACATGTTATTTAACAATATGTCCTTCACAATGACACACTAATCATAGTAATGTATCTATGGTTGCCATTCGTTTAGTTGATTACGTTATTTGTTTAGCAGGTCGGCTGTCAAAAACACTACATTGATATTGTTCCACGCTGATGTCCCTCCACTCTTCTAGAATACAACCCTTTTAATGCACTGAATCACATACAGCGATATCAAGCTCTTCGTGTATGCATATGTGTAGATGAAATTGTAATTAGTAGGCCTATGCACAAATGTGACCCGCCACGCGACAAGGTACTCCCCGCGGCTTTATTCAAATTAATAATGACGTCATTTAAAATTTAAATTTAATGTCTAGGCTACATAACTGATTTTAAAATTTAAAAAATGTCATAAAACAAATAGTTATGAATATTTTTCAAACATTCTTTCAGTTATCCAAACAGGATGGACACGGCTATCATATTAACAATGAAAATCAATTTTGAAAATTTTGACCTAATGGCCCTTTTTGCGTGGCGGGTCACAAATCATCACTGTGTAATCATGCATTTGCATATTTACGTTATAAGTACAGTTACTAATGTATATCTCTCATATAATAGCCTGTCTGCTGGCAAAATAACTCATGAATCGTAGTTTTACAAGCGGTGCCATATGGGCAAAATGACCTCTATATGACCTATTTCTAATTTTTACATAAGTTATTATTATCATATGATTGCTTTCAAATACTAATATGGCGTTGCATAAAAATATTTCTAGGCCTACATTATGTAAACGTATGTCTATTATTTCACTTTTAGTTATATTTATACTTAAATCAGTCATATTTGTCTTCTGTTTACATGCTACCATTGTAAAAGTCGCTAATGAGTAGAGAATAGTCATACAATGTAAACATTCTGATTATCAAAACACCAGGCCTAGACTGTTAAAGCTCACAACATATTAGAATGATATGCCCTACGTTTACTATTGAAAAAAAGGAGTCAGCGCGAACATTTTAATTTTAATCCAATTGTGAGTTTTTTCGAAAAATGTACAAATTGCCTTTTTGAACTATAAAGACCAATTTCTCAAAATCATGCAATTTCCGACTTCACATTATTTTTTTCTGGGGTTGCCAAACCCTGTATTTCACAAAAAATACGCTAGAAAGATGTGTGATATATACCGTTTTAAAGATATTTTTTTGCGAATTCAGGGTCTGTTAATATCTCAAATATTTAAATCAACAAATTACGACTCATTTTCAAATAAATATGCATGTGTATAGTGTATTTAGGTTGCTGCTGTTGAACATAATATTGCAATTGACACTATCTTCTTCTTTATTTACAGCATCTAATTATGCATTTCACAGTTGTATTACATTGTAAGCATTGGGATTTCACGGCAGATGGACATGAAATTAAAGAATATTATTATAATATGTTTGCATTATTTTTTTCCAGTCTTTTTCAAAGTGGATAACAACGTCATGGATCGATATACACGTGATAACAGGGAGTGATTCGTTTACATCCATATACACTGATATGGGCCTAAAAAATAATGTTTTCAGTATACCCACGCGTTATGTAAACGTACTGAAATCGTACCAGGCCATGGGCTACAACCAACCTACGTAAATTTACTCGTGAGTAATTTTTATTTCTGGTCCACTAAGTTAAAGGGACCCCTTGGGATGAGACATTTTCAATGTTGTCAATTTTGAAAATTTAACTTATATGAAGCTATATAGCCTACTGACCTAAAATGAAAATACAAAAAAGTCAAAAAACAATTTTAAAGCACCGAAAAAGAGTGAAATAGTTATATTTCCAGGTCGTATATTGACATGTAAACAAAACAGGTCAGCAATATACAGCACTTCACACCACATATTCCCACGCCTTGGCCCAGGAGATCAAAGCAATCGCCGCTAATTGGTGTCTGATTGGTGTCTTATAGTCAGGACATGAAGTGATACACCTGCAACACTGATTGTCTGCCCAACGCTGGGCCGACGGCATCAACATATGGCCCAGTGCTGTATGAACATTCAATCGTCCTTCAGCATGTGTTTAGGTATACAAAAAGTTTGTTTGGGTTTTAAGCGGTTTCATGGAAATATTAATAAGAAATATTTTTAAAAATCTAAAAACTCTGAAAAAATTAAAATCATGATCTGGGGGATACACTACTTCACTACAAAACTAAAAACGAAAATTGATGTCATCCCAAGGGGCTGCTTTAACACAAATAAATCATATTGTCGTCAACATTTTTCGCAGTATACTTATAGTAACACCAGATATATAAAACACGACGGACATCTTGTATTTAAAGGTCAAATGAAAGTGTATTATATCGAGAGACACTAGAAAAAAAATATAATAAAAACCTTGCAGAAACAATCAATTGTGTTTTCCTTCACCATGTTGAATCGTTTGCCTTGTTATTTATTTTGATTATTTTACAATAACAAAATCATGCTTGAGCGAATGTGGGAAGACAACTACTTACTCAATTGCAATTGTGATATATCATTAGAGCGAGAGTTTAATTATCTGTTATATGGTATATCACAAGTGCAGATTGGTTAATCAGAACATCAAAAACAGACGTTTGCGTAGCCATACCCACTAATTTTAGACAGGTTCGGGGGTACACCGTCAAATTCTAAAATTCGTCCCTATTTTTTTGCTGGTAACATCTCATTTCATGTTTAAGACATATCAAGGTTTAAAAAAAAGTTGGTGTGGATGAGATGTGGGGAGGGGCAGGCGAGAATCCAGAGGGGGGGCGCAGGGGGCGCATGCCCACCCCTCTTGGCCCGAATTTCTTTAAAAAGTCCCCTAAATTGGCCAAAAAAAATTTGGGAGCGAGCTCCCGAAGCCACTGCGCCCCCTCCTTTTTCAAATCCTGGATCCGCCCCTGAGGGGGTTGTACGTAAGGTGGTTGTAGCCCATGGCCTATACCCTTCTCGGGTGGAGCCCTAGCAGTGTGCTTAAGGCAGTATGATCTCAGTATGGTGGGTTCGTTTAGCCCATCAATTACATTCTGTAGTGCCAGATGTCTGGTTGGAAGTGGGAGGGAAGAACCTGAAAAAAATGGTGCGACCCTGAGGGTCCAATGGTACCCTAAAGTGAGGTGTTGAATGAATGCATTGCTATCCCCGTATATCTTATCTTACTCACCGAATATAAATGACCGGTAAATATTGAATATAGCCACTCTTTTAGGCCTAGATTCGGGATATTTTCGAGATAATTTGAGATAACAGCCATTTTAAATAATTAATTAGGTCATGTGACATAGAGTGAGCCATTATTGGCTGGAACGTGGAGCCCAACAAAGGCTCTGAATACATAATATACTATTTATCATATATGTAAATGTGATCAGTATTAATGTTTCGCGAGGTGATAAAACATGCAAATGAAGAATGCAAATTATCAGTCTGTCTGTGGACATCACTACCCGGTATGACTGGGCCTTGACTCATTTACTGCGCGAGGCCCAGTCACACTGACCGCCATGTTGTTTCCATGTGGCTGTGTAAAAACGACACTGCCTACCAAAACACTCGGATGCCATGAAATTGAAACGAATATTTCAAGTGCCTACGAAAACTAAGCCATTTTCAGCAGTCGTAAACCTTTAATCGTATTAGAACTATTACATTTAAAAATGGAGGTCATTGTGTCAGAGCCTTGCGATGTCATCAGGGTAGGACATCACAGCTGTCACTTGTCATTAACATTAACAAATTTAGCACGTTGAATCTGAAAAAAACATATGATAATACAGACATGAGATATACTGTGTTGTTGTATATAAATGGTAACATTGATGTATGCATAACAACTTACTTTATAAGTTGATTTTATATTGAGGTATCTTTCAGACTGTGCGACCATTATGATTTCCCCTCCTTTGTGGTCAAATATCATATTATCCAAATGTGTTGTGCAGCTTTTAGAAAGCCTTTGTCATGGTCACGTATTTGTTAAACCTCATATAACAATAATGCTGGTATCATGTATTGTTCATGTTGTATACACATCAATTGTTCATGGCCCTTTCACATACAGAGCCTAATGACAAGATAACATCTAATGCCTGGTGCACATACATTGACTTATATTCGTCACAAATGATTGTTTACCATGCGATACCCATTGACCGTTGGCTATATTTCATGTATTTAGATTAGATTGTCCACAGAATCCAAGTGAAGTGGGTGTGGACCACAAGCTTAAATATGGATTAATGTGATAGGGGGCTGTGTAGATGTTTTTTATCTGCTCAGAAAGACAGATATGGATTTGCCGGCAGACAACTGGATAGTTGGGGGGGGGGGGGGGGTCGTATACTGATAGCATATGAGTGATATCCAGTTGTCTGCTACCGGATATCACTCATGTGCTATCAAAATACGACCCCCCTCCTCTCTGGCCATATCAGCCAACCCAGACCAGTTGACCTGAGTGTGACCTTCCACACTGCAGAAGGTAAACTGGTGACGTCATAATGAATATTCATGCTGCTCGCACTCCTCCTTTTTCTACAGCCATAGATTAACCATCGCATTCAAATTAAGTTTCTCCAATTTTTTTTTGTGAACAATATTTCAAAATATGGTTAACCCTTTGAGTGCGGGCGACGCTTTTAAGCGCATTCATACTGTTTTTCCACAACTAAAATTTGACAGAAATTGAACAAATATGCATGTATAAATCTTGAGTAAAGCCCCCATTGTGAAATTTAGCAGGTTTAATTTTTAAGTGAGGAGGTATTTTCCTTTCATTTGAAGTTGGCAATTGCGTGAGCAATGCCAACTTCAAATGAAAGGAAAATGTTTAGTAGTAATGAAGCACTTAAAGAGTTAAACTATGGTACAACTCTCCCACACACCTGTTGTAAAGGTCAGACCAGTGACCAGTGGTCTTACTGTCAGACCTGATGTGGCAAGATGAGATAATTTTGCTTTTGAGCACTTTCTGTAATTCAACAGACGCTGTTCGTGTTATTTTATATAAAGTCAAAAGACATATGTCGTACAGCAATATCCAATATATTTACTGATATTACACGATTACAGGATATTACACGATATCGTCCCCTTGGTTTGGTTACACATATTAAAATGGTGTAAGTTTCGGAAATCGGAAATCTGATTTCGAAAATTGCAACTTGGAAGTTTAAAGTCTGAGCTCGGGAAGTTGGAAATCGGAACTCTGCAGTTGGAACTCGGGAATCGGAACTCTTGACAGCAGATGCACATATATAGCTTCCACACCAAACTGTTCCAGAGTGCTGGAGCTGCCGTTGCGATACTCGAGATCTGTCACCAAAGTTTTTTAGTCTGGATTTTGGGACTACCAAAAGCTGATCTACAGCTGAACTGTTCCAACTCCTAAACCCCCACTCTAAACACTGTACTTTTTGGTGATGCTCCCACGGGCAATTTATCAGAATTGGTTAAAGCAGCCGAAACATTTATAACCACAGCCCAGGGATTCACACTAACTATGGTAAATTTGCCCGACTGAAGGTATTCTCTTATCTCCCCCCAGTGTGAATTTTTTTAAAACTTGCTATTACTGATGTGGGTGAAATCACTAGTGGTTAGCATTTCAGTTGCCACCAGAGTTTGACAAATCAAACTTACAGCAATTGTCACCCGCACGTTTCCTCATTGTCGACATGAATGTCAGGATTAATTGTATTAATATACATTTAGTCCTTGGCCTGTGGACCACTAATAAAATATTCTGGTGAGATCTTCCTGTCAGCTGTCAAACTAAAGCTTTGCACTAGAATCCTTCTTATCGATTGTCCCGACACCGACTACACCGGGCATCAGTAGCCATGTAGCAATAGAACAATATATTACATTTTTGGATTTGTTTCGATTGTGAAATAATGTCTATACAGTGCAGTGTTCTAGGTGATGTATGATGGGGACAAGACCATGTAGACCATGATATGTCACTTATATTCGATGTGCAATTCTATCAGTAGCCAATCAAGTTTGTGGAAAATTGATGTACAATAAGATGGTCGACCTGCGGTCACCATACAAATGAGTGTAATACAGTGCAGAGGTGTCACCTTTTAATGGGAGTTGTAACTACGCCTTGGCAAGTGTATCGTCATATGAAACAAGTGATAATAACACCACTTTAGCCTCCAAATAAAGAATAATGTTTTTTCCAGGTTTGACAGTTATGACAATATCTCTGCAATATTTTTGGAACGAAAATAACTGCTAATATAGCTAATAAGTTATCTTATTTTAAGATATTTTTTTAGAGATTAAAATTTCTTTATTTAAATAATGAGCTGGGAGCCAGTGTTAAAAAAGTCGTTTAAAAAAAAGTTTGTTGCTCCCCCCCTCCCCCACCAACATTTGTTGTGAAGTAAATTGTCGTTCAAGTAAATTATGACTAGTAGGATCTAGGAGACAAAGGACACATCTATACAATGATTTTTTGTTTTAATAATACAAGTATATAAAACGTATGGGCTTCGTACATTAAATATAAAAAATATATTCTTTTACTTTTTTTCGCCAAAATACCCCCAAAATACCCCCAAAACTGATTTACTATATTAATTATTCTTATTATTTATTCATTGTCAGATGAATCTGTATCAGAGTCTATATGCTTATATTCCGTTATGCTCAAGCATACCGCGTCAATTAATTATCTTAAAATACATTAATAAATAAAAAGGAAATGAGCAGGCATAGTGTAAGGGCATTTTCAACCCCGCTTATTTTTTTCAAAAAAAAAGTAATTAGTAGTCAATGTTGTTTTTACCAAATTTGGAATTATCGTTCACATTGTGATTAAAACACCAAATTTTGTACAGCGCTGATGTAGAGTATACTGATCCATATTGGAAGGGGAAACACGGCGCAGCTGTAGTGTGAGGGCTTTTTTTGGGGCATTATCAACCCCCCTTAATTAAAAAAAATGAATAATTAGTGGTCAAGTTTTTTTTTTTTCCAAATACGTCCACAAAACTGTTTATTAGTGATGTTGATAGTTTATTAAAACAAAGCAAGGGCGGATTCAATGCGACGTAAAAATCATTCATAATGTGATAAAGCACCACATTTGGTACAAAGCTACACAAATGTATACTAATCCATATTGTAAGGGAACCACCATATAGCGGTAGTGTAAAGGTTTTTTTAAAGAATGTCAATAATTAATTTTATAAAACTTTGTTGAACTAAACGTGTCTACAAAAGTGTTTATTATTGATAATTGCTATGAGCACTTTATTCAGTCAATGTAACACATTTAAAACATATCAAGACATAAAATCTGATAAAATGCTGTAAAGATAAACATCACTTGTATTGTTTTCGGCCCATTTCCTATTCTGTTTTTCTTTTGTCAAAATTACATATTTAAACTTGTGTTGAGTAGCACAATACAATGTATTTATTTTTATTATACTCTTGTTCATAGCAGAACAAAATTTGTAGCATATATTAAATGTGGCTATGTAATTATATATACTGTATTCATTCCAAACAAAACAATACCACATTATTTTATCATGTGAGAAAAATATTTTTGTCAAATCTTTTGGATAATAGTCTTAGTCCTAGAATTATTAAAAACCAACTGAATTGATAAGTTTATATTAATCTATAAAACGTATCTACCCTCTGCATTTACCGTCACATCTACACAGTATGATACGCATAAGATTTGCTTCAACCCTTACAGCGCGATGATCGACTTTAGACGCCAGATTGTCAACCGAGGCTTGCGATTGATGTATGTCTTGACCTAGAGCAGGTTACTAAACAAATGACATATTCTAGTGTTGCAGTTAATTCAGATCTTATATATTCAACCCGATTAGAAAATCAAAGTAACGCTTTAATACTTAAAAATTCACCAGGGCGAGTGTTAATTGATTTCAGAATATTTTTTTTTAGTTCTATGACCTTGGAAACCTGGGTGTAGACGGTTATTTTATGTGAATCCAATAATTTTTTGCGAGTTATTTAAGAAAAGGGGATTTTCAGTAATGGCTGCCGAAATATGGCGATAAAAAAATGCTCAATGGTGCAAAAATTGCATCCGGCAGTTTTACATTCTCTACACCCTACTGGTGCAAGAAAACATCATACTTCTTTGATTGCAAGGCTCCTATGATCTGCCACCCGACTAAATGGCGAGGACAAAACAATTCTGTATCAACAATTCTTATCACCAGGGGGCCACCATTTGATATCCAAAGGGGTTGAAGTTTTTGTCACGGAGGAATTATTTATTTCAACCCGTTTTTTTTTTAATTTTACCTTATGTTTATCCTGTTTATATAGAACATATGGAACAAAAAATATTTATTTATCGCAGAGTTCGCTCGAAATTATACATTTAAAAAATTATCTAGCCCCCCCCCCCTCTGGAAATTGAATGGTGCTCACCTTATGTTATGGTAACCTTGCATGGCTGCATCAGCCACATGAATGAAGTATGATTCTACCATTTGCTTCTTGCTGAGTACAAGGTTCTATAGATCTTCCTTGTCCAATGTTTGAGGAATGGGCCTACAGGCAACTTCCTCACTTATGGTAGTTTTTTATTTTGAATTTCAGTTTTACAGATCCAGAAGGCCACTTATTCAAACAGCACAACTTTGTTTTCGTTTATTCTGAGAAGGCTTTGCTAATTTTTGGTAGTTTACCGCGAGCCACAACTTTTTTACGGATTCCAGCTCCTCTGTTTTATTGTTCAGATTGTTTCAGTGATCCTGAGTTATAAACGTCCCAGAAAAGCCGAGACAATTTTTTACCATTTTTAGATTTCAATAACAGCATTTATTAAAGTTTTATTCATAGATCATCGTTCAAACAATACAATGCAATTAAAAATCTGTCTTTAAAAAAATATGCTTACAAAAACATTCATTTATTCACGCTATTTGAGCCATAGTGTGCAAATAATGTATCAAATAAAAAAGAAAACTCTCTTTTACACCCAAAATACTTTGTTTTTTCGACACTTCACTGGAGAATAGGTTTGTCACTGTTATTTATTTATTATACCAGTTGTGTGTACCACAATACGGGGATATAATTACCGTGATTTTAATTTTGCTATCAATTCTTTTAAATATTGATTTACAGCTTTTTTCATTAATAAAATGGCAAATAGGAGAGTGTTTCCAGAAACCCCAATAATCTTTAGGATTATTACTACACATCTTTGAATCATGCATTTGTAGTCGTTGCACCAGTTCTGGTAGTAATTGTTGTTGTCTGTGTCTGTTAGCTTTGTTCGCTTAGCATAAGTATTTATAGTTTTTCTAAGCTTTTTACATTCAGAATCAAGACAGGCATTGGTTGGCATTTGCTTCTCTGAGCTGTTATTGGTGTTAATGTTAACTTTTTTGAAAATACCAAAAGATGCATTATTGATCAGATTTTGAATGAGCTCACATATATGATCACTTGATTGATCAGTGGTGGCATTTAAGGTCAAATGATCTATTATCTTAATGCACTCGTTATATCGTGGAGATAACTTATATTGGTCAATTCGTGATACATTCCAAATATATTTATGATAAGCTTTATACTCAGCCACATGGTCATAAGCTTTTATAGATTTATTTGTATTGCAAAATGGCTGAACTTCGAGGCTAAACTCGATCGGGCAATGATCAGATTCGACTAATTTAGGAATAATTGCAAAGTTTTTTATCATACTAAGACAGTGTGGTTCAAATAAGATGTGATATTTTACACTACTCCCATTTCTATTAAAAAATGCAAAAGAGCCTCTGTGTTTATCCTGGTAAAGTCTACCATTTGCAATAATAAGACCAGTATTTTTACAAAGTTCTAATAACAGTTTACCGTAGGTATTCGCCTTGGTATCCATATTTTATCGTTGAGAATCAGCTAGGATAGCAATACCACCAGAGGAGCGCTTCGCTTTTTTATGTCTCACTGTCCGCACAAAATTATAAACGGTATAACTTGCGAATTGAATAGACTTCTGTGAATTTAACATACTTTCAACTAAACAAACATTATCATGCTGACAAATGTAGGCACACAACTGTCTGTTTTGGAATGTATCTGTTATTCCGCGAATGTTCCAAGACAGTATATTCACATGATGACACTCAGACGAATTCTTGGGTACGGGGTTATCTGAAAATGTCAGATTGTTCATTAACTCCGCTGAGTGTCGTTGGATTTGTGAAAAATTAGCGCCATTTCGATATTTCGTGCCATCAAGTCTCTCCCTTGGTTATTTAAATGTAGTTTGTCCACACTGTAATATGTTTTGCGGCATCGAGTGAAGATGTTGTTGTTTATATAATGTATTCTATCTGATTTATGTTCAAGATATGCATTAAGATTTAAGATTTTTTCATTTATTTCTGGTTTGTTCCAGCGCAGAGGTAAACCGGCAACATATATCTGGGCTTCACGGGGTTCAATGATAACGCCTGGTCTAGTAGATTGTCATATGAAATAATAGTCTGCCAAGTGTACTGTTAGCCAAATCATTAGTTCCGCAAAGAAGAACAATTTTATCACTGTCTTTGTATCCGTCATTAATACGTTAGGTCGTTACTAATTCTGTTAATTATTGCCCCACGTTGGACATAAGAGCAGGTTTTCCTTGTCCCGTTTTTAAATCTACGTCCTATGCCGTCTCCGAGAGAGCTGCTGATTAAAGTAGTTTTACCTTGCGTTAAATCACCGTCAATCTTCGTTTCGGTTGATTTTGTATGATCCAACGTAGGCCTAGGAGTTGCTAATTTCCTCAAATTTGTGACTTCAGTTTTGGTGATCACGGCGTTATCAGTGTGTACGGGAGTAGATGCAGCTGTAGTACGCCTAAAGGATTGCGGATGCTAAAATGCTCTTCTTGTAGTCATTTTTTCTTTTCATTTATAAAAAAATTGCTAAATCTTTAATATTATAAAATAATGTGTCAGCCTACATATAGCTAAACCCATTGTCTTTTTCACTCGATTGACTTATTATACTGCAACCGCCATAGATCATTTTTCAGGTCGTGCAATATAATGGTCGACTGGCGGTAATGGGGGGCTGCTTTCGTGTTCGTTCCAAGAAGCTATTTCTAGTAAAATATATTGACATATGAGGGTTTCTATATTTTAAGGACATTTTATGTCCAGGTGCTATAAGTATATTCTTGTATAATAATTGATGTGAAAATAGTGCTCAATGATAGTGTTCAATTTTTCCATTGTATACATGTAATCTGTATTCTGTCAAAAATAGTTTTTTTTATATCGACCCATAATGCCTTCAAAAGTCGTTGTTATATATTGCGCAGACGTGTTCCATCCTGTAATCTATTTTAGAAGTTCTTAGCCCTTTCAACACGGGGACCGTGTTTATACGTCTGAGTCAGACATCTGTAAACGTCATATTCTGACGTATAAAGACGATCCCCACACTGGAAGGATTAAAATATTTCTAATGGTCGTACATCCAGAACATATAGGTAGTCAAATGAACCAGAAAGAGCTAACTAAGACATTTATGATGATTTTAAATTGAAAAAAAACTGTAGTTCTAGGCCTACTCAGCCAAATTAGCTTGTTGGGGGATGTCTCTCAGACATTGCATGCATCATGTAGTGGCATCATGCTGTCTCCCACACGACACCTTAATTAATTAGGATGCTCTAATTACATCTAATTAGGTTGAAGTCAGGTCAGTTATGTATAGAATATTAGATAATGCGTAACGCAGTAAACCTCAGGCTTCGCCCTCCGTCTTCATTGCTCATGATGTTGAACTGCTGGACTGATTATCGGATATTATATAATCACTCTCACGACGGTTCAAGGAATCCCTCGCCTGGTTTGTGGTATCCATCGTTGGCGCCGTTAGACAGTAGACAATAAACAATAAACATTTGTTCATACAATTTGTAGAAAATAAGCAGACAAATAAACTACATCTGCAATATTATTACGGGATGTTTTCCACTGATTATCCGGCAACATATCAAAGCTGTGAAATATTGGTGTAGAATTCTAAAACTCAGAGCCATCCAATCAGAAATGATTACGATATGCTTCAATAATAATTTGTTTGTGCTTATTCCAACGAAATTGTGTGGCTTTGTGTTTTTGTCACTAATAACAGATATGTACAAAAAAAAATCTAATCTTCACCATTATACATGAGCCACGCAATGCCCGATAGGCATTTTGTTATTTCTGAAAGTTTTCAGACAATGATTGGTTAACAAAGGACAGTGTTATCTCATTCATCTCACCACCCTTAGGATGTCCCCCTGTCCAAGTTTAACTTATATGTGCACAGTGGTGACCTAAAACCCCATTCATTCATTCATTCATTCATTCATTCATTCATTCATTCATTCATTCATTCATTCATTCATTCATTCGGGGTTCGGTTCCCGGTCTCGGCGGTTTGAAAGAAACAAAAATGTTTCTTCCCCATCCACGTGTGAAAGTCAGTATTGTGGGGAGCCTCTGTTACCGAGAGGTAGCGTGCTCGGCCTCAGACCGCCAGGGCTCGAATTTCGAATCCTGTGTCTGGAGAACAGTGTCATCATCTCACCATCCTCAGGAGGTTATCCTGGCCCAGTTTAGCCTATATGTGCACAACCCTAAAACCCGATTCAATTCATTTGTTCCAATGTGATGTTAGCTCTACGGTGTTTATAGGCCTGATTATGCCCACCACGTGTTCTTTTGTCTGAGGCCGAGCATCTCGGTCACGGAGGATCCCCCACAATAATGAATCTTTATGAGTGAGCTTGGAAGAAAATTGTGTTTCTTTGAAACTTGAATGCTAGAGCGAGGGAGCGAACCCGATTCGGCTTTAGTTTATCTTGGTCTATGTCTGGCCATGCGTTTTATCGCGGTCACAGCTAGACTCTTGAGAAGTTGACCACCAATTTTGAATCGATTTGTTCCTGATACATTCGCCAGGTGTCTCTCTCCGGAACGTTTCTAAATATGGCCTGGGGCTTGCTGTGTGCTCCATCCAATCAACAGTCACAACACGCGCACAGAACAATAATTATCATGTATCCCAAATAATGTTGGTAAAGTCAAAATTGAAGGGAAGTGACAGTGCCGGTTAATATCCACCTTCCAACGAGATGAGATGTAAAATTAAACCTATGGGAGGCTGTTCCTCATTTAATGTTAGTGTCTTATGCTCAGAGATAACCAGAGATATACTGCAATATCTGTGCTCATGCTCATATCATTTACTGTATAATATACATTATTTTCACGACGTCGGCCCAGCATCAAAACAATATTTGGTCAACGTCAGGTGTTTGCCGGAAAAACGTTATAGCAACAGTGACAACGAGTCAAACTGTCATCACCCTGGCAATGGCACGACAGAGAGCTAAAATGAATTTTAGTGTCGAGTTTCATTTGTATGCCAATAATGTAGGGAATACATAGCAAACACAAGACGCTTATCAATTCTGGCTTGATGTTGGGTCAGCGTCGTAGACGATGGCCCTACACCAAGCGAGCATTGGTTGATCGTCTTACTCTCGTTTATTATCTTTGACTTTTTATTTGTATCTTACCATACAATTTCTCATTGATTTTAAAACATATTGGACTTTGTCTCCTATAATTATTGTTAAAATAATATTACAAGGTTGAAGCTCCATGTTACAGACCACAAATTGTACCATAAGTGTGTATTTGTCAAAATGTGATTTATGTTTCACCGTTACCATGACAACAGATCTGAAATGTATGGTGTATACGGCATTTACAAAATTGGTCCTTTCACATCTTTATCACTAGGCCTTACAGTATTTGTGACAATATAACATGTATAGGGTGACGCGATCACAGAAATAACAATGCGTCGTTAATATCTAGTTCCGTTACTAATGCTTCATAATCACGTTATTCTATTTTATATTTCCTTTCCTAATTTACGTTACCTTGGTTACCACTATATCATGCGTATTATGTTTATCACATAACAAAATGTGACACATCTAAAGGAAGATTTGCATAAATTGTCAGCCCTCTTTAATTTACGCACACACAGCGCAACAAGTGGTCGCTTGGATAACAAAAGGTGTTAAAACTTCTTAAAAGATTTTTTGTGAGTTTTGTCGATAATTCAGTTCAGATGATATTACCTATGTTATTTTTATGTTTAATTTGTATTTGTAATGTGCTGAAATGAGCAACAATAAAACGCCCTATTTTTTATCTAATGTCATAGATAGGCGAACCTTGTTGTTTTTCAAAGTGGCTTACTTACATTGACTTGAATAATACCAGTCTCTGTTATCTATTTCTGATAATACGAAGCACAATTTATTGGTAGTTTCACATGTATGGAATAATGAACGTATACACATGCGTAATATATGTTCCATCAGACAGACAGACAGACAGATATTTTATTGACAGAAAAAAAGTCATTACAGACTTATTTGTCATAGAAATGAAAGAGATATATGTACATGTATATATACAAGATTGTTACCAAATGACCAGAGGTACCAAATGGATCTGGTACGCTTTGCTATGCGGAATATTTTCTGGGAAATATCCTTGTTATGTAATGCTCACTCTAATTATCATTTTATTGAACTCATTATTCGCCAGGATCGGGATAACAAGGCTACTGTTACAAGGTGTTAACTCGAATTAGTAATTGAAGTGGTTTGTGTTTCAATGAGAGGCGCGTTCATGACGTTTATTACCCAGCAAACAAAACATTTGTGTAACTTTTGTACAATGTTGGGCCAACGTCGACGACGTTGTGCCTACGTTGTACAAATATTTTGTGTTTGCCTGGTAAACAAGGAGCTATATGGAATTAGCACCTGGTGTCAGATTTACCATTATATTACACAAAATCCGTGCTAAACAGACTAACTACGTCAACGGATTTTAGTCTGGGCGCCAGGGTAGGACAATCAGCTGTACAGATTTTTGGAGCAACTGTGTATTCGGTTACTTTGTAATACACACTATTGAAGCAGAAAATGAGATATGTATTTTCATCTGAATGGCGAACATCTCCATTACCAATGTCAACGGTCACAGAGGTCAAATCACTAGACGATTGTTTTTTACTTAGCGTGCATATTTATTAGTAGCCCGATATTAGCCAATATTTTGGTCAATCTTTGAAAAAATTCGTAGATCTATGACAAAAAAAAAAAGGTGGGATAGGGAGAAGGGGAATTTTTTTTATTCGAGAAAATTTATGGCCGCCACCACACATATCGCCTATTAATTTTCCCATATGTCTTTCCCCACTAGTCTTGACATAAATAATTACATTTATGAAGTTTTTTTAGCATTTTATAGTCCCCTTCTGCAGAAATCTAAGATGGCCGCCATCCGCACATATCGTATTATAACTTTTGAACCACTGCTCTAGTATCTGATGACTGGTCTTGTATATAACCAGACTATTCAGATATTCAGCAATAAACTATTTCTATTTTTTCTATCAATCCTTAACCTTCTAGGCGCGACTGTAGTCGTTTTTAATCGATTAAATTACCCAAATAAATTACTGTTATTGAGAACGAAATGCGTGTTTAAACATCAAGATTTTCAAATGCTTTTCTAAAATTAAACAAATATGACATTTTTAAATTTTAAATGTACTACTTTAAGGATTGATATCACCCTGAGTTATGAAGATTATACGCTACATTTTCTATGGACAAATATTGTTTTGGTTATTTGTGCGAATGCCAAAATATTCCACAAAACAACCACAAAATTGCGTTAGAGTTGTTGGCAAACTATCTGCCTGGATTTGATTAAATTGCAGTCTCATATATAATGCATAGCAATGTTTGGATCAACTATAAACTTTCTGTCCACAAAAACAAACAATATATAAAGTCACGTGAACTGCCGTTTAATTTAATTTACAGCACAGAAGTGAAGTATCCATGTACCCATGTACTGTTAATTGAATATGAGGTGAGCTGTAAGCTGTATTGATCTACAGACTTGGAATCCATCGACTAGAAATATTGATTGGTTTAACAGTGGTGGACTAATTATCCTTTAACCCTTTAAGCCCTCACGATGCAATAAATAATTTTCAAACTACAATAAATCATCTTCATCCACTACAAGTCGAGAATTGCGACAGCAATTCGTGGCTTGTAGTGGATAAAGATGACAATGGTAAACTCAGGATTAAAAGGGTTAACCCTAATAGGTATCCAGTGATCTGTAAAACATGATTTGTGTAACAGAAGTCTCTTTCCTTTTTATTATAATGAGCTGATCCCGTTGTATTTAATTACTTATCATATAATAATTTAAAAATCGTGTTTCTAAAGGTTTATTTATATTATCGTTTCTGAAAAATATGTAGCCATAATTATCCAGCAAGTTATTTTATTGTTCGTTCAACTACACTTCTGGTCTAACCTTCGGCTTAGCACAAATCAGTATCCTGGTAGTAACTTTATGTTTAACACATGACACACATGAATAAAACCTAAAATATAACCCTGTTAGGGCGTAATTTTAGCATTGGCTTAAGACTACAGCGGGCGGGGGCCCTAGGGTAGTGGTTAGCACC
Organism: Flabesymbios commensalis; assembly: GCA_964017125.1. Classification (NCBI taxonomy): domain Eukaryota; kingdom Metazoa; phylum Annelida; class Polychaeta; order Terebellida; family Flabelligeridae; genus Flabesymbios; species Flabesymbios commensalis. The sequence goes on from OZ024910.1 coordinate 18,781,008, forward strand.
GCTGCCTTTCACGCCAGAGTTCGGGGTTCGGTTCCCGGTCTCGGCGGTTTAAAAAAAACAAAAATGTTTCTTCCTCATCCACGTGTGAAAGTCAGTATTGTGGGGAGCCTCCGTGACCGAGAGGTAGCGTGCTCGTGCTCAGACCGCCAGGGCTCGAATTTCGAATTCTGTGTCTGGAGGAAAGTGTCTTCTCATTCAT